>ML677343.1:27267192-27345609 GCA_007922305.1 Dermatemys mawii | reverse complement strand
CACACACACACACACACACACACACACACACACACACACCCCAATACCTCTTTTTAGATAGCCTATATTGCTGGAATTGCAGAGCTCAGAGGGGAAGGTGTTTTTTAAACCTAGGACTTCAGAAGCTGTCAGGATTCTGGTCCTTCAACAGCACCGCTATGGGGTGTTGAGGGGGTTGTGTGTTCACTCTATGTGCGGTCGATGTGATGGGAGTCGGGGGGCTCAGTAACACTCTGAAGTGGATGGAGTGTCAGCCTTCCAGGTGAATCCCTCTGGATGTTTTCCTCTTCCAGAGTCCCAGGAGAACAAGAAAACAACTGAGGAGCAGAAAACTAAATGAAGACACAGGGAATACACAGTCAGTCTCAGCCAGGCTGCCGGCCTCTCTCCTTCAGAGGGGCCTGGGACACACTGCAGTCCAGCTTCAAGTCTGCTGGTTCACCAGCAGAGGAATCTGGTACAGGCCCCTTCACTTCTGGAGACTTGGGCTTTCTTTCAGGCAAGGGAGTAGGCTCTGCCCTCAGCCTGAAATCTGGGAAGGTCAGCACAGTTTGGAGTTTGGAGGTACTGGGATTTCTCATAACTAATAATTAACCTGGTCTTTTTTGCCATGTTGACTCTCTTTTGGTTTTCATTTGCCTTTTAATTGAGCTGTCACTTAGAAGAGCTATATCATCTGCAAAAGCTAAGGCTGGTCTAAACTGTGGTTGGATTAACTATGGCATAACTACGGAAAAATCCACACCACCGAATACTGTACCTATGTTGACCTAACCCCTGATGAAGATGCAGAAGAATGCTTCTGTTGACCTAGTTATTGTCGCTTGAGGAGGCGGAGTTCATATAGTGAGAAAAAAATCCCTCTCTATCACCGTAGTCTGTGTCTGTGCTACAGGTTACAACAGCACAGCTATGGCACTGTAGCACCAATAGGATAGAAGTGGCCTAAACCTTCTAGTGGACTGCCAAGTCATGTGATGCCTGAGTGGTACCAGTCTACTCTTATTCTCATAATGAAGTCAATGGCAATGCCAAACAGGAGACATTACACCAATGTCCATGTAAACATCCCATCCCTTCCTGCCATGGGTTATGCTTACATAATTACATGTATTACTTTTGGTCATAAAATTATCCAGAACTTTTTTTTATGAAAACAGCCACAGTATTACTCCAGACAATGTATCTACCTGGTCTTCCCTCGCACTCAGGATCAACGAAGTCCATCGCTCTTCATTTTTATGGGACAATGAGATGCACAAAGTGTCAGAAGTTCAGAAAGTAGCTAAGAAGCCAGTTCACTTGTGAAGTTCAAAAGTTCTCAAGTCCAATTGTTTAACCACCCAAAAAGTGCTCCTGGCCAGTGCCCCAGCAAAACTCTGTGTTTGTGAGCCGTAGCTGGATAGCAGCATGTGGAAATGTGGATTTGGGTGTGCAGTTATTATGGAGAGACAGATGGAAATTTGCTAGCCCAGTATTATGATGATTGTGAGCACCATAAAAAGATCTTATAAATAAATAAGCAGCTGCACATGCATTTTGCATGGCTGACCAATTGCATGGGACTTTGAAATGTTTTTGGCTCTAAACATTGGACCACCTTTAAACTCAGTCTGCACATCCACAGGCAGCTTGTGAAGGGAACACAGCAGCAGGTGGGCAGAATCCTTTTTACCACCCCCGATAACAATCAAGCATACTCCGCACCAGCTGGAGAGAGAGGCTCAGCTTCTTAGGTAACTCATTTGTACAGAACACAGCATTGCTGCATCTGTGTTATCAAAAGGATGCCTCCTGGTTACCAAGCTAGACAGTGAGAGGCAGGGGGTCTGGCATGTGCATCCTGGCTGATTTAAATGGGAGGCAGCTTTAGTAGAGCATTCTCCCTTTAAAGCCCCTGAACTCTGACATCATTTCCTGTCCATCCACCACTCTTGCCTTTGGGCTGCCAGAGGTCAGGTTTGTTAACTTTCTGATGCACCTCTGCCCCTCCTTGTCCCTTTGAAACCATCTCCTGAAAACAGGGATTCCTAAGCGCTACGTTCTTTTACTCCTGTTGCACAAAGCAATAGGCGTCACTTCAGCTTTGCTGGGATTGACTGAGACATTTTCTCATTCTTTGACCCCTGAATCTCCTCCAGGCCAATTGTTCAACCCTTGCTGATTTCCCCTCAGTGCTCAGAGAGAAGTAAGTGTGCTGCCATGGACAGTTTGAAAAGCATTGATAGCCCAGGCTGGGCTTCCAAAGAACTCCACCCCAACCTGGCAGCATACAAGTACTGAAAGCAGGAACCTCAGGAGCATCACATCCCAGGACAAGCTGATGGAAGTTCACCCTATAGCACCAACTGGGCTGTTCAAGGAAGCATGCTCAGAATTAATTCATTGTCAGGCTGGCCCATCCCAAGACAGACAGCAAGGTCTTGTGATAACCCATGTCAAGCACTGCCAATAGATCCACAGTGCCACATGTGAACAGCCTTTCCCTGTCCACTGTGAACAGAGTAGAGAAGTAGGGGATAGTCCTGGTGGAGCTGTTCTCACTGGGATCCTGGTCTTGGATGAAGAAGGAGGATATGGCCCCTCTTGGGCCATTCTCCACCACCATTTTATAGGGGCAACTGCTTGCTGGAGACTTGCTTAACTGTGGGGAAAGTTCTTTCTCCCTCATCCACATGGCTTGGGCAGAAAAAACTTTAGGACCTCTGAGAGGGAGACATCTTTCATCCATCTTTTCCCCTTGCTCCATCATCCTATTCTATTAATAAAATAGACCATACTTCAGCAAGATCCTTCAGCAGCTGCTTACCTCCAAGCATGTGTCTTCTATTGACTTTATTGGAGCTGCTCACATGCTTGATGTTGGGCATGTACTGAAGTACCTTGCTGAACTGGGGCAATGATTCTTAGTCTCCCTCTTCAATTGTGAATTCCTCCAATCCTAGACAGCCTGGTAGATCACCTGACACTGTCACCATTGATTTAAAAAACTAAATAAAATGGGTTCTTCTGACTGAGCTTTAAAAGCCATTGACTGTTTAGTATATTAGAGGAGCTTGTTCATGTGTGCGTGTGTGTGTGTGCAACATATGCATACATAATGTTACATGCTAAGCCATGAGGTATTTATCTAACAAATATAGATAGATATGTACAGCATTCTGTGGTATGAGGAGAAGCCTTTTTGTAAACGAGACCACCTGTTCCTACTTTTCTGATTTGACAGGTTTTAGTCTCTTCACTGCAAGTGGGCGGACAGTTGGGTTTGATTTCCTGGATAGCTTCCTCAAGTGTGACTGCAGAATAATTATACTGATACTCCGCTTGTGGTCAAAATGTTTCCTACCCCACCCCATTCCTCAAAAGAGCTTACACTGTAACACTTTTCAATGGGCCTCCCGTATCGATTTAGTTTACATTTAGCTTAAAGGTGTTAGGACATATGGTAAATATAAATTGACTTTTAAAAGCATGATGTGTAGGAGCTCCCTTGGGGGTGTATGTTATGTGGCAATTTTGTAACAGTACATTGCAGGTATTTAGCAGAACCAACCTCCTTCTGTTAAATTAAACATGACAGCCAGCTGTATGATGCACATATAGTCTACATATCTTAAAGTACACGCAGATGGCAACAGTAGAAGGGAATAATGCATATAGAATTGTGAGCAATCTGTAAAACATATAAGCAATCTACAATCCATGCACACAAAAAGGATAGCAAGTCTGCAAGAGACTCTAACACCAAGCAAAAAATGTAAACGCTATGGAAGCAGCATATTGTACATAGGGGTTCCTTTGCTGTCAGTTAGCAGCAGCATTCGCTGCATTTACCACTCCAAAAACTTTCCTGTGGAATATAAATACAGATTTGGGTCCAGGTGCTTACGCCATAGATAGAACTTATTAAAGAAGTCAATAGAACTATTCCCTGTAGTAAGCACCACCCACAATAAAACCATTGCCTGCCCTATCCTGCTCACTGTTTATATCCGTCTGTCTGTCTCCATTTATTGTCTCTTTTGTCTTATACTAAAAAGATGGGTTAGGGACCGTCTTTTTGTTCTGGTTGTGTATAGAACCTAACACAATGGGTTCTTAGTCCTTGACAGGGGCTCCTCAACACAATAATAATATAGGCTTGAGTCTTTCGATACGGCCACAATCCATAAAAACACTTGCCTGCATTTCTTGGAGGTCGAAGCCCCTGCAAAGTTAAATATGGGTACTTCCAAGGGCTTTCAGGCACTTTCATTTTATAGGAACAATATTTACTGTGGGTTAGATTGACCCCTTCGGGCACAGTGCATAGGTGTTGAGGCACCTTTGCAGCCAGAGGAAACACCAGGAGGCTTTCTGCTGCTAAGGGGGCAAGAGTTCGTGCCACCAAAACAACCCAGTGACAGCTGGCACTAATGGTCATAATCTTGTTAACAGACTCAGCACAGAGGCCCAGAATTGAATGGGCCATGGAAAATGAGCTCTCATCACATCCCTAGAGGTGGTCCCTGCCAGTCAGGATTGAGAAACATTGGCAGAGGATGGTCTTTACCTGGCTATATATTAGCAGCACAATCCTCCCCTTCCTCCTAAAGCTTTCTAAAGTAACCAAGCCTTGCTGCTCTGATGTGTGCAAGCCAGAGATTAACCTAGAGGCTGGATGCCTCACTGCTCTGTTTGATGCACTATCATCTGAGTCATCAGGGCAGCCCAGTAATAATTCTGGTTTTGACTGCGTAACGAGGAAACAAAGTTATCAACTGAAATTAATCATTCTAGTAAAGGTTCCCTCTGCCTTAAATTCTGCCTTGCCTTTTCTGTTCATGATGAAGGAGGGAAAAAGGAGAGAGATGTTTACCAAATCATAATAAAGTGACGCCACCATTCCTCTGCTTGTTCCTCTTCGCTGGTTTGGAAGCCTGTAAAGGTGGTGGTGGTGATGATGCTGATTATTATCATAATCATAGCACCTAGGAGCACTTGTTATGCACCAGAATCTGACTGTGCAAGGTGCTGTACAAACACAGAGCAGACTGGGGCATAAAACGAAACACTTACGATTATAGACAGTGGTTGCAATGCTCTTTACTACTAGAGTGAAATATAATAAGAACATATGGGAGCAACCAGGAGAAAATGGTTGTCTGCTTTCCAATGACTTACGTCCAGAAAAATGGAAATAATTTCACTGAAAATACCTGAGTTTGCCAGAGAACTATATTGTAAATATCTCTTACAGGTGAATCCACAAGAAAATTAAACACTGATGTAATTTTGGTCAGTCCTTATACCACATTGGGGTGAATATTCAGTGCAGAAAAAAGTTCTAACTAGCCTTTTTAAGCACTGCTTTCACTCCTCAGGAACACAACTTTGTATTTCGTGGGATGTCTTCGGTGAACCGCATAAAACCGAGAGAATTTCCCAGAAGAATAATTTCCGAATTTATTTCTGTGCTGAACAGACTGAATCATACAAGGAAGGGAATTATTTATTTTGCTCTGACCACTCTCTGGAAGACAGCTCTCGTGTGTGTATTAAAGAGAAGAACCCAAAATGTTTCTGTGAATGGAGGAGCTGCTATCAGCATGCTCCCCACGCCAATAGGCACAATTCCCTGCTGAAGACATTCGCAATGACCCTGTAACTGGACATCAAGCAGTAGGCTCCTGTACATCAGTGTTTTCAACCAGGCAACTGGAGTCCCCTGGGAGGCTGTGAGCAGCCAAGCATGGCTGGAATTACACTCAGTAGGGCCCAGGGCAGAAAGCTGAAGTCTCATCATGAGGGACTGCATCCCTGAGCCCCACCACACAGGGCTGAAGACAAAGCCAGAGCAATTTAGCTTCGCTGGCCCCCTGTGGCATGGGGAACAGGGCAATTGCTCTGCTTGCTACCTCCTAATGCCGGCCCTGGCATTTATATGCAGAAAAACAGTTGTTGTGGCACAGCTGGGCCATGGAGTTTTTATAGCATTTTGAGGGGGCCTCAAAAAAAAAGAAAGGTTGAGAACCCCTTCTGAACAGGACGATACATTGGACTGTATAGGGTTGTAGAGCTTTTCTACTGACTCTTTGATAGCCAGACCCAGGAGGGACCATAAAGCAAGAAATAGCTAGAGGGCCAGGAGAGGAGATCCCATAGGGAGAACTCCCAGTTATCCTGCTCAGGACTGAGCTTGGAGGTGAGCTTATGTCATGAGCACAGCCCTGATTTAGGGCCTTGTTATTCTAATAAACACAAATCCTAGGAAGGGAAGGGGAGTTTGGATGATATCCATTATGTATATGGCCAAGGAGTGGAGCGGGGCCATCGCCCATTAACGCACCCACTTCAGCCATGACTGAATTTGACCCTCAGCTGCCTCATTCTGTTTACGAGGCACATTAGATTCCATTGCAGCTGTCATTGGCGAAGGGTGTGCAGATTTGGTGGGAAGAACAGAAAATGGAGATTTGCATTTAAATCCCTCATGATTTGATCTGTTTTTCCCTGATAACATTTGTATTGGTCTTCAGTGGCTCTCTTCTTGTTGTTTTCTCACTTTGGCTCCCATCTTATCTGCACACTGAACAAATGGATTTATCTGTTTTAGGGGCCTGTGCAGGAGAATTTATTTATTATGATAATTGACCAGAAATAGTTTTTTCCCTCTAGACAATTGAACTTTAGTGAAAGTTAAATTAAAACAAGGGGCAATAATGGACAGTCTTCTTCCTGTATTTTTTCTTTGTTTTGTTTTATATTTGTTCTGTATGTGTGAGCTCTGTCACAGTGGGTGCAACTGAATGGTTACTGAGCATAATTCAAGCATAGACGCGCAAACCATGTTAAGCACCTTTCTATATAGCCATGATAGCAACAAACTTCCTTCTACATTGCTGGAAAATTGTGCCTCATTGCATTGAACACAGTCCTGGCCACTGTGATCTATGGATTCATGACCTTCAGTCTTGATTATTGCAACCCTGTCTATCTAGAAATGAAACCACATGCTCTAGGGAAACCTCTAGCTAGTACAAAATATAGCAGCCCATCTACCTGGAAATACAAGTTGTTGTAAGAATGTCACCCCCGTGATTCATTCTTTGCACTGGATCCCCATTGAGTCCAGTTTAAGCTGTCTGTGGGACATGTTCTGGATACCTGAGAGGTCACCTCTCCCTTTGAACAACCAATATTTTCCACTGAAACCAAGAAACTGTCATCCAGCTCTCATAGACTTATGAGTGCAAGAGACAGCACTCTGGGCCCTGCGTATGGAGCTCATGCCTACAGGAGATGAGAATGACCATGGAGCACACTGTGTTCAGATCTGAATGCAAAACACATTTTTTCCACTTACAACCACGCACATGCCACTGACGAATTTCTTCACCTGTAGGCTGGGGTGGAGGAAAGAGACGTTATTGCTATTTGTAAATAATTGGGAGCAGCTCAGGTACCACTCTGATGGGGACACTATATGTACTTATAGAGGCCAGCTTTTAAAGCCATTTAGATGCCTTAAGTTGTATCTAGTGACACAGTGAGATTTTCAGAAGCATCTTGGCACCTGACCCACATTGAAATCAATGGGTGTTAGGCATCTAGGAACTTTTGATAATCTCACCAGACCAAGATGGGTTAGATAAAAGTGTTTCCACAGACTCATTAGAATGTCCTACCCTTTCAGCTGCATCACAGTGTCTGCACCTGAGACTTCATAACACTGGTGCGCTATTATTCAATGCTAAGAGGAAAATTCAAATAACATGTAACTTCTAGCTAAAAACTGTAACTGGCAGCCCCTGTCACTGCAGCTTTTCTCCTCTCCCTTCACGTAGTTATTGCTGCTGTCGGTATCCTCTTTAACAACAGCGGGTAATCAACTTTACATAGCGTATCATCCAAGCGGTAATATCTAAGCACAATGGGATCAGTTAAGAAAAAAATCAGCAGAACCTTCATGTTTTTCTGTCACAGTTGCTTTAGGATGTTATATTGTTACTACTGTATTATGTACAAAGCACGCCAACAGGGCAGACTATGGGAAACTTTTTCCTTAATGATATTCTTTCAGTGGCAGCACAATGGACTAATTACAATGCACCACTCCTGCCCTGGGTCCTAGCTAACAAAAAGCATTTTTGGCAGGTTTACCAAGAAATTGCAAATTTTAAGAGTATGGGGACACACTAGTGAATTGACTATGCACTCTTTAGATGCACTAAGGCCATTGTACAGTAACTACAGATAAACAGGTACTTTCTCATTGAAGCTCCAAGCTGTGCCAAAACCTCGGGAGCTAGAGTCAGCCAAGAATGAGGAGCTGTGTTGTGTTCAAAGAATGAAACAAACACAACCATGGTATACGCATGAAAGGAAATTAGGTTTCCATAGAAGATAAGCAGGAAAAATTGTCTTGTCTGCTGCTAATGCTATAATTTTTCCATTTCTGTTTGTTTCTTTTTCAACACTTTAAAAGATACACTCTTCTACTACGGCCCTGACTCATGAACAAGTTATATACATGTCACCCGCTGGTGAGCATGTTCAAGGTCTCTTTCTGTGTTCAGTCTGCAGAGCATCGAAGTCTGTTACATCCCCACTTAGGCAGCGCTGGCTCTTTTGCTCAGACTGTAGCAGCTGTTGTTCTGGAGGTTCCCCAGTCCAATCCCCAGCCAAGATGGTGGCCTTCTCATAAGGATCCACTGGATTATCCCCAAGCATTACTGCTGCAGGGCAACCCTCCCATAGGCAGCGGCTGAACAAATGGCCTCTGCCCAGTTCCCCAGGCCTGACTCATCTTGTGCCATTGCTGAGCCCAGCATAGGGATGGAGAGGATATGGTTGCCTTCTGACTGGGCCTGTCAAGGGATGATTCAGCCATTGGCACAGGACCTGGGAGCACAAGGCCTGGCTTAACTTGTACCAATGATACAACAGCACCACAGGCATTCCAACGGCTTGGATCAGCCAAGGCATGGGAACCCTCAAGCCATAGCACCTCTCCGCCCAACTCAGTGTCTCCCCGGCATGCCTCCTATTCAAGGTCTTTTATAGAGGCCAGCCCTGGCACAGAACCATCAACAGTGGCTCAGCTCTTGCGGGAAAACAATAAACAGAAGGCGTGGGAAAGCTCAATAATGCCCCTCATCATAGAATCTAAGCACCACATATCTAAGCTGCAATAACTGGAAAGCAACAGAATATGCTTGTTGGGTCTGGTGAAATGTGGAGCAGCCTCCTGCTCTGACTTCAGTGTCAGCCTCTGTGTGACACTGGACCTTCACCATGCTGAGTACAAAATGAACAAAGCGGCAGCTGGTGTGCTTCAGAAGAAAGCCCTCTCTAAGAATACGAATTTTCCCATTACTTAACAGACTTGAGACCACGCTATGTGCAAGAGCACTCCACTCCCACAAATAGCAGATGGGATGGAATATCCTTTTGCTTCTCATGAACAGAAATGATAATAGCTGGAGGAGAAGGGAGACAGCAATTTTTTAGAACACTTGTTTTTATAATGTGATTATTACAACATTTGGCCTGATTCACACTGGTTGGATTAAACCGTGTTGCATCTAGAGCTGCTGGAGTAATGCATTTCTCTAATTTTGCTTCTTTTTCTGCCTCAGAATCGGCTGTGAGCAGCTTCCATATTTCTGAAATTAATTCATATTTAAAATTATTCTCTGAATAATTTCAGTGAACAGCTCTTAATCTGTGAAGATGAACTCTGCTCCTCTAGCCCTTCTGATACTCAGTATCCATGAGCTGATGGGAACTCAAAAAGCCCAACTCAAACCTTTTACGTGCTAAAGTTATTGAATAACGGCATCTTCTCTAGTTTCCTTTATTTTTCCCCAAAAGATCCCAGTTCACCCCTGGATTCAGATCCGACACACTATTATAATAATCTTTGTATTATATATGCCTTGTGAGGTATCATTTGAAAACTAATAAAGCACTGGTCAATAAGATCATGGTGAAATGTACAAAGTAACAGTATATGTGAAGTCATGAACTGCCTCTCTCTGACATTATTAGCACATGTTGAAAACCAGGCAGCTCTGCAGATCTAGCCTAGACAAAGAAATGGGTGTTTAGCTCAGTTTACGTGTAAGTAGCAAACAGGGTTCTCAAGACAGTGGGGGGATGGCAGGAAACAGAACAATTTGCATTTTAGCAAACACAAGTGGGGGAAGAAAGAGCATGGGGTCTCCACTACCAGACTCCATGTTGCCATCCTTACTGTTTGAATAAACTGTACTTTCAAGGGTAACCCACAGAAGAAACCATTTCAGCAGCTCACAGGAATATAAAAGAAAGGGGCCAACAATCCCAAGTTATGTCTACACTGCAATTAGACACCTGCAGCTGGCCCATGCCTCCTGACTCGGGCTTGTTGAGGCTCGGACTAAGGGGCTGTCTAATTGTGGTGTAGACGTTTGGGCTCAGCCCAAGCTCTGAGAACCTTCCACCTCGCAGGTTCTTTGAGCCTAGGCTTCAGTCTGAGTCCAAATGTCTACATCACAATTAAATAGCCCATTAGTCCAAGCCCAAGTCAGCTGGCATGGGCCAGCCCCGGGGATTTGATAGTGATGTAGACGTACCCTGTAACGATAAAGGCGCCAGAACCTTTAGACCTCCAGGAAGATCCTGACTGAGTGAAGAGTGACCAGTCATCATCTTGCTGAAAGCCTCTCTCATCCACAGTCTATCTTGGACAAAAGCCTTGAACCAAAACTTGCCAGATTAAGTTTTAGTGTGTTCTCACTTTTAGTTGTTTTCAATCATTTCTAACTTTATCTCATATATTTGAATTCACTGAAAATCCTATCTTCTTTTGTTAATCAACTTGTCCTATATTTAATCTAAACCAATCCAGTGCTGTGTTTACACTGAACTGTTTGGTACCTCCAGTTAAAGTTACAAACAATTGAACCTTAATATCTGAACAGCCCAGAAGAGGTCAGGACAGTGCAGAACACAAATTTCTGGGGAAATCCAGGACTGGGAAGGTGTTGGGATCACCCTGCAATCAGCCCCTTTTGAAGCCTTTCCTGCGCTCATCTTTGTCTCTGCTACTAAACTGCCCTCTGGTCCTAGAATTCTAGCCACTGATGGGCCAAACATCCTCATTCTCTTTTGAAATCCCTCCTTACAACACATTGCTGCCAGGAAGCCTGGCAGCCTTAATCCATCAACCTATGGAGAACATAAGAATAGCCATACTAGGTCAGACCAAAGGTCCATCTAGCCCAGTATCCTGTCTTCCGACAACGGTCAGTGCCAGGTGCTTCAGAGAGAATGAACCGAACAAGTATTCATCAAATGGTCCATCTCCTGTTGCCTATTCCCAGCATCTGGTAAACAGAGGCTAGGGACACCATCCCTGTCCTTCTTGGTTAATAGCCATTGACTGATGCATCCTCCATGAATTTATCTACTTCTTTTTTTAACCTTGTTATAGTCTTGGCCTTCACAGCATCCTCTGGCAAAGAGTTTCACAGGTTTACTGTGTGTTGTATGAAAAAATACTTCCTTTTGTTTGTTTTAAACTTGCTGCCTATTAATTTCATCTGGTGACCTCTAGTTCTTGTGTTATGAGAAGGAGTAAATAACAATTCCGTATTTACTTTCTCCACACCAGTCATAATTTTATAGACCTCTATCATATCTCCCCTTCGTTGTCTCTTTTGCAAGCTGAAAAGTGTTGCTATGCTTTTGTTTCAAACCCCTGATCCTAAACCTACATTGCAGTGTGTTAAATGCATCTTCTAACACCCTTGGACATTTTGTCCCTGATTTGTATTGTTTGTGTCTTTATGTTGTAAGCCCCTGTCTGAGCTATTCGCCACCAAGCATGCTGTTAGCACTCAGCAACTAATAGCTAACAGGAATAATAATTCCAGATGGTTCCTGTGTCTGAAGCAACACACAAATCTTTACTAATTTGTTACCTGCTTTTTTTTGTAAACTGAGAGTTTGGGTGAACCTTAATGTGTTAACAAAAAGTTTGACTCTGGATTTAACAATTTCTATGCTATGATTCAAGTCCATGTAACTTAAAGCGGCCAAACTATTAAAATAACCACTGTGGTTCATCAGTTCAGTTTATATGCCCTTTAAAATCTCATTGAATAGGTAAATGATAGACTCTAATGACGTTATACTCTTGGATAAAGAAGATTTGGGATAATTAAATTCCATTAAAAGGGGAATTGAAATTAACACACTCATTCTACTTTTAAGGATAGCTATGGGTGTGGCGGAGATGGTGAAGGGAAAGAATTATTAACTGAAAACACCCCTGTTTTGTTTAGGCATGTAGAAGTCCAGAGAGGCCGTGCAGTCCAGTGACTAATGCAGAAAACTGTTAGTCAAGAAGCTTAGGTTCTATTCCCAACTCTATCACAGACCTGCTGTGTGCACTTGGAAAATTCACTTCACCTCTGCTTGCACTTGCCTGCCTTGTCTATTGTAAACTCTTCCTGGCAGGGACACTCTTACTTTGTGTTTGTACACTCCCTTGCACAATAGGGCATGACTGAGCATGGGGCTTCTAGACACTACTGTAGAAAATAATAGATAAGGTCTTGTGTCAGTGCATTGTCTATTTCAGAACTAGCTAGCCTAAAATATACAAAACATTAATATGTCTATGGCAAAGTCCTACATATTTTTGACAGCTGCAAGAACCACTATATTCACAACTGAGACACAGTAAATGCTGCAAAGTAATGAAGCTGCTATTAAGCAGCATACAATAGTTTTGGCCAGGATATAGCATCATAGCAAGATAAGGAGGGAAGGACCTCAGAATCATCAAGTCCAGCCTCCTGTGCTGAAGTAGGACCACGTAAACCTGGACCATCCTTGATAGGTGTTTGTTCACTCTGTTCTTAAAAACCTCCAGTGACAGGGATTCTACAATCTTCCCTGGAAGACTATTCCAGCACTTACCTAAATTTTTCCAAATACCTAACCTAAATTTTCCTTGTTTCAGATTAAGCCCATTACTTCTTTTCCTACCTTCAGTGGACATGGAGAACAATTGGTTGAGATCTTCTTTATAACAGCCCTCAAAATATTTGACGACTATCATGTTCCCCTTCCATCATCTTTTCCCAAGACTAAACAAGTCCATTTTTTTTAAACCTCTCAGGTTTTCTTTTAAACCTTTTATCATATTTGTTGCCGTCCTCTGCACTGTCTCCAGTTTGTCCACATCTTTACTAAAGTGTGGCACACCGAATTGGACACAATACTCTAGCTGAGGCATCACCAGGACCCAGTGGAATGAGATAATTACCTCCTGCATATTACATACGACACTCCCTTTAATTCACCCTAAAATATAGTAACTATTTTTGCAAGTGTATCACATTGTTGACTCATGTTCAATTTGGCCCACACTGCAATTTGGCCAGGATCCCAAAACTATCTTGCACAGAAAAAGTTGTCAATTTAATTTTAATGTCCAGGACTGGCAGTGCCTTTGGGATCAGATGTTAGTTACAGTATTGCCTAATTCCACACTGGGTAGTGTAATCTAGTGAGTCTCCAACACCTGTAACACCCTATGTTTTCCTTAAAGAGCTTCTATCTACCAGCTCTCTAAACCCAATTTGTTTAGCTTGTGAGAGCCAGCAAAAATCACGGCCCAAAATGATATGGCTATAGGGACAAGTGTCCTCTCTAAATTTGTGCAATACAAGTAGATGTTTGTGTTAAGTCTCACAGGCCCTGTCTCCTTATTTCATGAGATGAAAGCATGCTCCTCAAATGGATTAGGCTACAGAGGTTATTAGTAACAATGTGCCTTTATTAGCTTTTATCAATGCCATACTAAGGAATGACTGTGGCAAGTAGCAGAACAACTGTTAAAATTTTGTTCTGAATAGTAATTCTAGGAACAGATTCATTTATACATATGGTAGTAATTCAAAGATCTCAGTCCTGAGCCCATTAACTTTAATCAGAGCAGGATGAGGCCCTGAATTAACACAATCATTTAAAAATAAATCTTGGCAGTTTTACAGGGATTTCTGGTCTTTTACTCATCACCCTGGGATTAGAACACCATACAGAATCCGTACAAATGATCTACAAAAGGACTTGAGTCTTTTCAACCTTCCCTGAATCCAGGTAGAGTTGGGCTTGCTTTCCTCTCTTCTAATAAATATCTAAGAACTTCTGAACCAAAAAAATTCTTGTATGAGTCTTGTGTACCCTTACCTATGTTAGTGGTACAACTGGTATCATTGGTTTCAATGGATCTACAGGTGTAAATATACTATTCATGAGTGTAAATGTTTTCAGCACTAGACCCACAAAGTGTCTTTCACATGTATGTTAACCTTTATGACAGCATACAGCCTTTTTGTGCTTTGCACTTCCATCAGCTTCAAGAGTTCCTCCCGATTTACACCAGCGTGGAAGTCACATCAGGCCTTTCCATAGCTTATTCTTTAGAAAGCTAGTATTGATTGAAAAACCTTCTACCATGTTGCACAATGAAGGAGTAGGTGGGAGAAAGAAGCCAGGGAGCAGCATGACATCTTGACATGGAGGTGAGCATCAACCTGGTATATGCACTAGGGTACCAGTGGTGGTAGGTGACTAAACATGAATTCTACCACTCTTATTAATCTTGAGCGATATTGACAAGGATCTGATTGAATGTACCAGTTGTACATGTGTAGTACTTGCAGAATAACAATGCCTGTAATGTGTCTTCATCAGTAATAATCATTTTATAAATACTGAATGTAACACAGTGAATTACACAAATACTGGGGAGTGGGGAGACAATTTCTTAATTGCATGGATCTGATTTCACAAGCACTGGAATAAACAGGAAATAAATACATTGAGTTCAATGGATTTACACTGATGGGAGATCCGTATGAGAGAGCTGTAGAGAAAGACTCTGGACAGGTAGAAAAGTAAAATATGGTGTCTGTATCTCTGTGGACTGTGATTCATAAGGCATGAATGCAGCAAAATCAGTTGAATAAATACTAGCCTTTATGTTTTGTACTCTAAATGGACCCTCCTCCAGCACAGACCATGGTGTAAGATCAGTGTAGTTGAGGGGTGTGATGAGGTGTACGAGGCCCCGCACTGGCCAAGAAGGGGTTAACCCCATATTGTGGGCAGAGGAAGCTGCGCCCCCTCACCACTGCTGGGCATGCTGCAACAGGAGCCTCAGTATAAAATGGAGCAGCACTGCTCCGTCAGCCCTGACTGCCGATGGAGGAGGATGCACATTGCAAGCTCCCTCCTGAGAGCTGCCAGAGTTCCAGAGGCCAAGTGCACTGAGGCCCCGGCAGATACCCCGCTGCTCGCAGAAGTCCAAGAGGGACTGGAGTCATCAGGAGATCATGACCCCAGAACCCAGGAGACTTGTGGACAGCAGTGCTTGAAAACACGGTAGGAAGTAACCGAGGAGGGCTAGACATTGATCCCGCTGGGGAGCTGGTATAAAGGCACTGTGTTATGGACAGATCCCTACTAACTTAGTGGTGAATCCTTTCACCGCTATCAAGGCCCTGGATTGGGACCTGGTGGAACAGGGAAGGCCCAAGTCCCCCTACCCTAGCCACTAGGCCATGCAGCTATGAATAGGAAGGCAGCCATACTGACTCTGGCCACAAGGCCATGCACCTCTGCAAGGGAGGGCTGAGACATTGACTCTAGCCATTAGGTCGTACTGTTCTGAGGCTTAGCGTGGTCATTTGGACTCTGCCACAGGGCTATAATGCCCTTCTCCACTCCTCTAAGGGTGATGCGGTGTACCAGCCCTGAGACAAAAGGATACTTAAAAAAACAGTATCCTAGAACTAAGAGGAACTAATTCAGATCCAGCCTGGAAAAGTGCCAAACACCCGAAAAGTGCCATGTCTAAGGATAGTAAGTATTCCGCTCCTGCGGGGAAGTGCATGACATAAGAACCTAGATACAATGCGTCTTTAAAAAGCAGCAGACGTGAAGACCAAGAACTCAGTTTGCAGTTATTTCAGTGAGAAACAATGACATCTAGTGGCTACTGCTTGTCCCAGGCATGCATTGGTTCTGGGAACCCACTGGGATGCAGAGGGTACACAGACTACTGCAGGTAGAAGGGGAGCTAAGCCGGCCACCAGCATGATGTCTGATAGCAATATTGGTAGAATAATGACTGTGCTATATAACTGTTTCTGTGTGAATAACTTCAGTAAGAAGTCCAGAATGTCATGGGTGAGAGGTATTTGGTCTTCTGGGGTGAACTGTCTTCTCAGCTACCAGAATACTGCTGCCACCTTTTCATAGCTGCAGGAGTTTTCTATAGGTAAAGAGGATTGGGACTAATAATAATGTTGCACAATGAAGGAGTAGGTGGGGTCGGGGAGCCAGGGAGCAGCATAACATCTTGACAGGGAGGTGAGCATCAACCTGGTATATGCACTAGGGTACCAATGGTGTTAAGTGACTAAACATGAATTCATGCAGGTATGCTCAACCAACAGTAAAAAGGGACTCATGTTGAAGAATGGAGTGGGATATATCAGTTACTGATAGTTCTTGGAACACTTTCATCCTGTTTACCTCGTACTCAAAATCTTCAAAGTTACCTATTAAATATCTAGCTATAGCTGCTTATGTTCCTATCATTTATAATCTCATCAACGATGATTTCCTCCAAAGTGGGAAAACAGTACAAAAGCAATAGTTCCTTTGTTACAATTACAAACACTGTGTTGTTTGGACAGTTATTTTAAACAATATGGATTCCTTCCTGTGGAAAGGTATAAATGTCCAGTTGTGGTGGTAGTTGTTATGGTAATGGCCAAAAGCCCTAATCCAGACTAGGGCTCCAATGTGCAGACACAACAAGATACAGCCCCTGCTCCAAAGGGCTTACAATTTCATTATACAAACCAGACAAAAGATAAAAAGGAAACTAAAGGCATAAATTTGTGAAGTGACTTGTCAAAGGTCACACAGAGTAGCAGAGCTGAACATAGACACTGAATGTTTTGATATGCCGGTCCCCAGCTCACACTACTTCTCTAGAAAATGATAGTTCTTCACCCTCTGGTTACTAACTTCATCCCTGGGGTAATTACACTAACTTCAGTGGAGATATACCAGAATCTGAGTCATGCAGAACGTAGGAGCATTTAGAAATTCTATGCAATTCCAAATCTCTACTAGAATATACAGAATATAATAGTCATTTCAGCCAAATTCTTGTATGTATTCAGGTACAGTTTGAAGGACAAATGATGCTAAAATATTACAGATGCACTACCTTAATTATTTCAGTTTGTGATGGATTAGCTTTAACATTCATTTTAATTTGTAGTTGGATTTTATCAGCAGTAGACAAAGTTTGATCTCTTCTTGTTTAATTAGTACAATCCTCTAAGGAGGAGAGAAATGAGTACATAATAATAATTCTGTATGTTTTATGACATTTCCACACTGACAATATTAATGATCTCATTTGTGTCGTTTTTCAAGCATTTTTACTACATCTCGTGTGTGTGAAAGAGAGTGAGTGTGAGTGGGTGAAATCACATGCTCTGAAATGTTTCCTTTGTGTAAAATGGCAATGGAACTTGTAAACAGATTGAATAAATAACAGATCTTTCCTTAGAAAATGAGATACGCCCATCCAGATTCTAAGTTCTGTTACTCTCTTCTAAATCTGGAGTAACTCCAGGGATGTCAATGTAGTATTCTAGCTTTACGATGCCAGGAGGCAGATTTGAATCTGGCCCTTTATTTGCATGTATAACTAGGCATATTATTTGTTGTTTTCTAAAGACGTAATTCTATTCTCCTGCATTGGAGCCATATTCTGTGCTGGCATGGGTGGTCTTCAGAGCAGCCTCACCCATTGGAGTAATGCCCATTTACAGCAGCAGGGGATTTGGCTTCTAATCTGTAATAGTTTTACATCCCATATATAGGGTCTGCTTAACAACAGTGTAAGAGACTGACCCATCTCCTGTGGAAGTCCGTGGGACTCTTTCCGCTGACTTGCCTGGGAGTTGAAATGAGCTTTGAATCTGTCACTTGTCAAGCTAGTGTGAGCGGAATCAAGTCCATGTAAGACACCCATGGGGCCTATTTCTGATCCCATTTTATCCTAGTGTGTGTCTACTGAGCTCAGCAGAATCACTACTAATTTTGTTGAGAATTGGGCTCATTGGGCTAAATCATGCCTCTGAGACCCTGTATTGTGCAGGTAGGTGGTGAGCACCCGTAGAGACTGAGCTATGGCACAGGGAGGCATTGGTTATAACATAATGACCAAAGCAGGCAGGAATGCTAGGGAATACGTGCACAGCGGTGACACCTGCTGTACAGCCATTGAAAGATGTAGCATGCACGGCCCCTGCACTCACGCTACTCAGGCAGCTGTGGCATGACTGTCTTCTGCAGGAGTGTGCTGGGAAGCAAAGCAGTTGCCTTTGTTCTGTCTCCTCCGCAGCTGCACACTCAGACAGCGGCAGCCAGGGGTTGGCAAGGGTGATTCAGTGGCTGTACTGGTACTAGAGGGTCCGATCCGCAGCTGATATCAGTCAACTCCATAGACTCCACTAGATTCTACTCTCCCACTGGTATAAATCAGAAGAAAGTTCACTGATGTTTATGTGATAGAAGTCCAGTGTTAAGTAAGAGCAGAATCGAGCTCATTATGTATATAGACATAACCATAGTAACCTGATATGAATATTTCAGTGTGCATATTATATCACAGGGCTTTTTAGGTCACATTTTTAAAGAACTGGGAACACGTTTTCTTCATTTATGCCCTACTTCGACTATTTTGTAAATCAAACTCCTTTCTATGGCACTAGTGAGTTCTAAAGACAAACTAATGACACCTCGATAATTTCTGCTGTGCCTTGGGAGGGCTGCTGAATATCCACAGTTCCTGTTCTACTGAGAGACATACTTCTAATCTACATACCTTTCATGTTTTTTAAGCTGCTCCGTGATGTGTTTGGTACATTCACACCCTTTTGGAAGGCTAATGGCTCTTTTCCCTTTCCTGCCCCATGCTGCCCTGATTGTTTCAGAATTGGAATTGATGTGTGCTACTCTGTAAATGCTAACTGTCTGAAACAGCACAGCTAAAGGTGTCGTTTTCAGGCATGCTCCCAGACCGCTTGGTCTGACCTTTAGGGGATGTAACAATGCCTTGACATTTGTGTTTTGATATCACAGCAATCACTTTCAAATTACAACTCCACTCTACACGACTCTCTTGGAGCACCCTCGCTCTGCAATTTAGGATGAATTCTTGATGAACTGGTGCCAAATGTAATGGATGGTACTTTTGCCAAGCTTCCCTGATTATTAGGAATCTCCTTGGTTTGACCCCCCTTTGCATGTATTATTTTGTTCCGGGAACTCCCAGAGCTGCTTTAAAAAGATGTGGTGTTGCAGATAGATGCTACGTAGGGAATATTCAGGATGTCAGTGATACAAAACAAGGGGGCCATGTTGATGAGAACCACTGGTGTTCCCCATAGGGGACTTGATTCTTAACGATGTGTAAGGCTGACTGCTGGATTGTGGAGGAGGTTTTGACAGCATTCAGTGGCACAGATGACTCCATCTTCCTTTCAACGGCATGATATGCTGTGTGACTGTGAGCTGCTTTACTGGAGATAATGGGAAGAAAAAAATTAATCCATTAAAAGCAGTTATCATATAATGACTGATTCACACTGATGTGTCCCCACCCTCCCATTCTCTATTTTATTTTTGAAGTGACATTTAAAAAGTCACATTTTGTGTTACCAGACTCACTGGAGCACAGCATAGAACTTTGTAGAGTCCTGTGTTCCCTGGTTATTCTTTTCATAATGAATACATGTCTCTATTGTTGCATTTGCTTGCTTTCTCCCAGCAGGTGACTACTCTTGAAATCCTCTTCAAGTAATTAATACTCTCCCCAGCAGTGTTGCCGGCAGCGGAGGAAATGGCTTACTACATAGTTACATAGCAATCAAAAGGTGCTGAAATGCTGTTTTCCCTTTCTGGTAAAGGAACCTGTAAAATAACAGTTAAAGCCAGCATGTAAAGGAACATTTTGCTGAAGGCTCTGTGACCCCTTTCAGCTCATGACAACTGCTATATACCGCAGTGTGAACGCTGAAGCCCTGGGTAAGAAAATTCTTAACCTAGGGTTGACAATCAGTGTAGACACTCAAGCCCTGGGTTTTCTAACCCAAAATCTACTGACTGAAGTTCTTCTTAAGCCTAGGCTTACATTGCAGTGTAGACATACCCTTAGATCACCTCAGACAGAACTCAGATCCACCATTTTCAAAACCCCAGGATCTTATCATTAATAATTAGTAATATTAGACTCACCATTAATAATTAGTAATATAAAGCCTCTACACACAGCTGAGCTGTTCTGATTCAGTATAGTAACAGGCAGTGGTTCCCACACACACACACTAGCTAGTTTATTACCAGATGTCTCTGACATGTTCAAAAAATAAATGAATGTACCTTTATCTAGCTCTTAAAGATCACCTTATTTTCTGCACTACTGAATGATTGAGTTTCCTATGCTGGTATCAATCACCAGGCAGATTAAGAAATTTGCTGGTGTAGAAAAGTGTAGATCTTTAGAGCTACTGATCACCTTGACAATGGAATTTTTTTTCTTTTATTGGCTGCGATTGCAGCTAGTGTGGAGTTTATGTTCAGCTAATGAACTGGAGCCAGCAGAGTTCTTGGAACAGTAATATGTTAAAGCTAAAAGTTTTAATATGCCTCTTTGCGTTGTATGAGTAATTGGTCACATGGCGATAACTACTGTTAATTAGATTAATCAAAGGGCATGATTTATGCTTTCTTGACACTTACCTCAAAGATCAGAAGCTTTGAAGAGAGTGTTTGTATTTTCTTTTATTATTTCACCCATCAGGAAGTTTCTTGCCTTTTCCACCTATCATTAGAAACTACACTGCTCATCACTGCAACTATAAAGATAGGTGAGAATTTCTGCAGTGGAGTAAAAGAGCAGTTGAGAATTCAAACAGAGAGCTGAGATAGATCCTTCCTGGGTATGCACAATTTCTATTCAGTAAAACAGGAGTTCTCCATGACTGGGAATCTAGAACTCTTAGGAACACAGGAGCTGCCAAACTGGATCAGACCTTAGGCCCATATGGTCCAGCATCCTGTTTCCAGCAATGGCCTGTATCCAGTGTTTCAGAGAAAGGTGTTAGAACCCTGCAGCAGGCAGATATGGGATAATCTTCCCTCTTTGTTAGGTGTCACTCTGGGCAATAAGAGGAACTCCTGAGGCAATGAGTTCCACAATCTAACTACTAAATATGAGGGAAGGTTTTTTCCTTTTATCCCATTTTAATTTTATACCTGTTAATGTTAGTGAATGTCCGCTAGTTCTTGTGTTATTAGGACTGGCAGAACAGAAGTTCCCAGTCAGCTGGCTCATTATTCATTATTTTATATAATTTTATTATGTCCCTTCTTATTCATCCCCTTTATAAAATAAACAAATATCAGTGCTTTTTAATCTCTCTTCACTAAGAGGGTTTTTCGAGGCCCCTGAACATTTTTATCTCTCTTCTCTGAAAACTCCACCAAAAATACCTGAGATTCAGGGAAAACAAGGGATTGGCAGAAGACATTCTCACAGCCCTCACTTTATGAGTAAGTAACTTATGACCAGATTTTCAAGCAACAGAATCTGCATTTGTGCAGCCAAAAATAAACACCTGAGTTGCATGCCCTATTACAGCAACATCCTGTGCAGTCACAGTGGCACAGATAAACTAGTGTGACAAAGCTCCAAGTCTGTACTTGTGGGTCCTGCGCTTCCTGGCAGATTTAGGGGCCTCAGAAACTCATCTAGGCCCCAGAGTGACCTCCCTTTCTCAGTATAATTGGCAAGAGTCACCACCTAGTGAGTTACCTTCATCACAGGCCAGTATGGAAGATGGAAAAGCGGGGAGCCCGGGCCCGCCCTCTATTCCAGACTCCAGCCCAGGGACCCTAATAGTATCAGCTAAGATGGCTGAACTTTTAGGCACAAAACACAATACAGTTCCCTGGGCTACTTCTCCACAGCAGTCCCCGCTTCTTCAAACTCCACTTCACCCTTACCTCAGGGCCTCCTTCCTTCAGTATGATATGTTGTCCAACACTCAGTCTCACCAACAGCATAACTTCCTTCCACAGCTCCTGACACCCACACCCATCTGACTAACTGGGAGGTTTTTATCTGGTTTCAGCCAGTCCCTGATTGGCTTCAGGTGTCCCAATTAGGCTAGCTGTTTCTACTCCTTTCTAGAAGGTTCTTAAAATTGGCCCCAGGTGTCTTGATTGGCCTGGAGTAGCCTTTGTTTGGCTATCCAGGGAACAGGGACCTGCACATCCTGAGACTAATGTACCTGCCTTCCAGCACTCTCCTATATCCTTCTGGTCTGACTCTGTCACACTACAGACAAAAATACAAACATGTTTTTTTCCCTGAAAATCTGCTCTTTTATCGCTCTGTAGTTCTGTATTATCATGTGAAGAATGAGGTTTCTAAATTTCTGGTACTGTACTCTCATTCCCTCCTCATAAGGTAGATTTGTGCTTTGAGATAAATGAATGAGCAGACACTATGTAAGAGCAAAGATGTATTTTATAAATTGTTTGTTGGAAGAGAAGGGGAACCATGGCCAAAAAAAAAAAAAAGTTGGCTATAGAGATAACCAAGCCTAAGAATCCAGGGAGATTATTATACTATCTTGTAGAGGAGGAAGGAAATTGCTGTGTGAAACTGATAATGACTCAATGTGGTGGCAGGAATTGGCCACTCTTTCAAATATATGTGGCAAATCTTGAAGCTCAGTTTTCAAAAATCCTGTCTAGTCAGTCTAGTCCCAAGATTTGTCAGCCTCCTATTTGTCTTGATTTAGTATGGGAGATGTTTGTGTACATTAGATAGATTAAGTTCCCTTTTAAATTTGTGTTTAAAACTGCTGTAGACACTTCCTGGTGTAGACACTGTTCATGTCTCAGCTGCAAGTTTTGTTGTTGTTGTTGTTTTATTTTCCATTATGGGAGCACCTCAAGCTCCCAGCTAAGATCAGTGCCCCATCATTTGCTGTAAACATGTATAAGAAGAGGCATTCCCTCCTCCAGAGAGCTTACAATCTAAGGGTACGTCTTCACTACCCGCTGGATCGGCAGGTAGCAATAAATCTTTTGGTGATCAATTTATCGTGTCTCTTTAAGACACAATAAATTGATGGCCAGCAACACCCCATTGACTCCCGCACTCCAACTCACTGAGAGGCACAAGCTGGAGTCAATGGGGGAGCCCGCTGCTGCCCGCCGCCACAATGAGGATGGCAGGTAAGTCGGCCAAAGATACGCCGACTTCAGCGACATTGTTCACATAGCTGAAGTTGCGTATCTTCAGTCGATCCCTTCCCCTAATGTAGACCAGCCCTAAATAGACAAGACTGGCGGAGGAAAGGAAGAGGGGAGCACAGAGAGAGGAAGTGACTTGCTCAAGAGCACAAACCCTGTCAGTGACAAAGCTAGGAAGAGTACCAAGATCTCTGGACTCCCAGGTCACTGCCCTTTGCCCTAAATCAGGCTACTTCTCTTTCAGAAGGGTGATGCATGAAGCAGCAAACGCGGAATGAAAGAACTCTTTATAGTGAAAATTCTTTTGAGCTGACTGACTGATCCATAAAACGCCTACCAGCATGAAAGCAGGCATGCTAGATCTTCCTTCGAAATCTTGATTGCTTGCTTCTTAAGACCAACAGATGGTGATTATTTGATGGGTACCTGCCTTGCTGTCACCAAGACCACAATCAGTCTCCATTAAAGACAGCTGTGCCCGGCAAAAGTACAGCCTCAGCAATACACGCTCAGACATGGGCTCTGGGAATGCCCTCCCCAAGCACCTTTCTCAGAGGGAGCCATCAAAAGGATGGAATTGTCACTGAAGCTGCTGTGGTATTGCTAGGAAATGCCAATCATCACAGCAGCTGAGCTATTCTTAGGACCTAATCCAAAGCCTATTAGGGACAATGGTAGTTTTTCCTATAGATTTTAATGGGCTTTAATTCGGGCCTTCAGTGGATAACCTACCTGACTAATTTAGCCACTTTACATTTTTATTTTATGTTGCATTTTATTTTTGTGAAATTAGATGCAGGTAAGAAAATAAGAAAAATAGTTGTCCAATACAAGTTTTAGGATGTAATTTTTTAACAGTCTGTGGAAGTTTCTCCATTGACAGAAGATTTCATGATTTATTAAGCCATTTATTATTTAAAAGGTTGCTTGCTGGGAGACTTCTGATCAACAGCAAAACAATTCTAGCAGCTAACAATAAATGTTAGGAAAGGATTCATGATGAAGCTGTTTGTAAATTCTCCACGAATAGACCTTGATTGTTACAAACATGTTTATGGTTTACCTTTGATTGGCACTTTAAGCAAACATAATTCATATTATTTTTTGTGAATGACTCGTTTCACTTGTTCATTATTCATTAGTCATGGTGTACGATAGGTCAGCAAAGACACATGGTATTGTTTCTGCTCCCTGACTGGCTGACTAAAACTATATGAATAAGAAAAGGGAAATTAAAGAGATTTCAAGAATGCAGCACCAACATTTCTGGTCCAGACATTCCTACAAACATATATTAACATGAGTATTGTAAGACATATGCTTCTCACAAATTTTCTTGTGAACAAAATGTAATCGCTCATATGAATGTAGCCATAAGCACTAATTCAGCAGGCACCTAATCATGCGCTTAACTTGAAGCATGTGCTGAATCTATTCCTGTTCATCAAAAAAAAAAATCTTAAGCACAAGCTGAAAGGTCAGTATGTTGTTATGACTCAATGAACTTTCCCATGAAATTTAATATATATGCTTTTCCAAACTGAAGCCCAAAATGAATAAAAAAAGGAGTTGAGCATCATCAAAGTGAGTTTGTGGCTTCTAGTCATATAGCTGCTTTTTCACAATATTGGCACCTTTCTACTAATCATCACATTCCAATAAGCATCAGGCTTAATCCTGTGTCTAAACTATTGATTTCAGTAGGAGTAGAAGCAGGCCCAGACTGCCTGAGAATTGCTGTAATGTATTGAAAAAGCAGCCATGTATTAGAAACACAGAGCTGGATTTCTGCCCTGCTGGACAAGGCTAAATAAAAGAGAATCCCTTTTGCATACGGCAGTTAATTGGCTACTTACGATGTAATCTGGACTACTGCTATTCTGCAAGCAGTTCACATCTGGGCTGGTATTCTGCCTGACTACATTCAGGAAATTCTAACACAGATTATGCTGGGAGTTTGGAATGAGCCCTTGTTCCATTTTTCCTTTTTGTCCCCTCTCTATTCATTATTTATATAATTATTATTTCCCTTTTCTGTCCTCTTTTACCTAATTATAAATAGTCTAGTGGTCTCCTGTACTTTATAACTGATAAATACATACAAGGATGTGGCAACTTCCTAGTAACAACATAGGTTCCCAAACTGTGGCTCTTCAGTGGCCTGTGGAGCCCTTGCTGTGATCCATAGAGAGCTGGCTGGTCACTAGCTGGCTCCTTCTTGTTTCCAGCTGCCAACTTGTATTAAAGGGCATCAAAACGCACATTACTTGCTTCCTAACATTGCCTTCCCATAGAAGCAATTGCTGAAGTTTCCATGGCAATGTTATGCAATTATGAATGAACAGAAAGGCCTCTGTAAGACAATCTCTGAGTTAAAAAGGGGTGTAAACTAGCGTCTCTCAAACTTTTCCGTCCACGGCCCCCTTCTGCTTTCCCGAGTTCTCTTGCGTCCCAGGGGGGTATCCGCCAAAATGCCACCGAATACAAAGCTTCCGCTTTCGGTGGCATTTCGGCGGGACACAAATAGAATCCTTCTGATTTTGGCGGCGTCCTGAGGCCGATCCCGCGGCAGCGCCGGGACACCGCAACCCCCTGTGGGGGGTCTCGCACACTCCACTTTGAAGACCACTGGTGTAAACGATGAACAAGTTTACGAGCCCCTGAAACATCCCTTTGATGCTATCATGGTTGGTAAGTGCATGCCCACTGTTATCTTTTCATGTAGATTATCGTTATAGTTGGGCTCCGCTGGCATTAGGGTATATTGTAAATGCTCTGGTAACATTTGAATGACTACATAATCTCATAAAGTTGTTTTGTTTTTTTTACACTGCCTCTCCAGACATCAGTGCAACAGCTTCTTATTTGTTCAACAGCTTTTTCTTGGCTTCTTTATAAGTAAGGCCCCATGCATGTCTACTTTGTGTTGCTCTACCATTGGTTCCATCAACCTTGAGGTTAGGCCTCACCGTCTGAGCTCTTACTAGAGACGGAAAATGGTGCGGGGGATGGTCTGTGTCTATTAGCTCAAAAAACATCTTTGCAACCCTTCCAACAGTTAACTAAATGGTTACACTTAGAAGTGTGAATGCTGACTGAGAACAGATTTTATGCTCAAATATTTGCCAGAAGGGAATTTCCGCTATTATATTCACACGTAAGATTTTAAAAACTTTATTTTTCTGGGTTGGGCCTGATTTTCAAACATGAACATACAATGCCAAAGGCCGGGTATACAAATGGGCACCTAAATGCACATCTGGCCATTTGCCCCCTCCCATGTGCTGTCATTGTTACTGGGCTTGAAAATTAAAGTCCATTTTTGGGTGCTCCACTGCAGACATGCATGTTTGAAAATCAGATCCAGTTCGGGCTAAGTTGTGCCACCAAAAAACCTTTACTACTTTATTGTAAGCTTCTTCCACACCACTTCTTGTCCTCTTCTCTCTGCGCACTTGCATGCAAGCCTCAATGTGTCCCTACCACTCATGGCTTCTGTAGAACTTCTGTCCAGCCTCATGAAGGCTTCTCCCATATCATATATCTCTATTGTCTACAAGCATAAGTCTGATTTCCCACCTTCAAAACATCTTCTACGTTTTTATTCTGTCTTACTTGTCTGCCTATCTTCTTTTTTGCTTCTATAGAAAAGAAAAAATGTACATTTTTCCCCTAAGAATCTTCCTACTTCCTTTAGATTGCTTTGTGGTCCACTTTTTTTTTTGTTTTGTTTTGGTCAATTTAATGGCAATGAGCTCACTTTTTTTCAGTAGATAATCCCTTTGATCTTCTTTGTCTGCTGCTTGGCAGAGTACTGTGAGGTGGGCACTTCCTTTAATCTTTCTTGCTATAGATCAGTAATAACTCTTGTCCGCTTCTTTTCCATGGTTTCTTTGCTGAAATTGCCGCTTCATCTGTTTTCCCTTTATGGATGAAGTGTCATAATATTAGACTTCAGGATCATGAATGTTAACATGGCCAAAATATTTTGAGAGACTATTTTACATGAAGGCTGATAGAGCTAAAAATATGCAACATGAAATACTGTGTTATGGTGTATTTCTAATTATGGAAAGTTGTTAATGTCTGGGCTGTTCATTTTTTAATCTAAACAGTCTGCTTTCTGTTCCTCCAGTCTATTCTTCCTGTCTGGCTTTAAAGTGCTCTGAAAAGGTTTTTTGTAAACATTATGAGCTTCCGTATTTATTCCCTCTCAGTGACTACTGGCCAAAGTTTGCTCCATTTACAAGTCAAAATATGATGACTCCAAGACAAAATCCTTGCAAATTCAACCCGATACCCAAGAAACAGTGTTCTTTCTGCCTCTTGCAGTAAGTCATTGCCAGCAGTAAGAATCTGCAATAGCTGCTGCGATATTGGTAATGTGATGCTGAGGAGAATCTAGCTTTCTCTCTAGCTGCATTGACGTGGCGATGCTAACAATAATAGAAAACTTGGTCAGCAAAGGAAGCATGTTTGACTCAGACACACAGATTAAATCAGGGGTAGGCAACCTAGGACACGAGTGCCAAAGGCGGCACACGAACTGATTTTCAGTGGCACTCACGCTACCCAGGTCCTGGCCACCAGTGCTCTGCATTTTAATTTAATATTAAATGAAGCTTCTTAAACATTTTAAAACTCCTATTTACTTTTTCTCTGGGGCATGGTTGTGATTATTTTGTAGAGCTGATCTCAGCTGGGTCAGAGAGGAAGCTGATTGTTCCAAGCATGTCTAGGCTACACATTTGTGTGGTGCTGAAAATCCACTGACCTCAATATTTTAGTTGGGCTGCCTGAGAGAATTCAGTGAAGTTTGGGAGGGCCAATCCCCTGTTCCTGTGGTATCCTGATTCTGCTCTTATCTCCTTCTCAAATGAAGTTAGCAATATGAGTGACCAGGAGCCCAAAGAAACATGTTGGGAGCTCCACAGAGATAGAAGAATCTCAGGAGACCATTCATTTATAACACTTAGAATTCTACTTGCTGAGGTTAGAGGTAGCGCTGACCATCTGTCTAGCCCCCTTTTGCCAAAAAGTTGATTATATAATGAGGTAATTTTTGTCGTCTACTAACTTTACATCTGGGTAGGTTCCCCAGCTATCAGAAACCAGCTCTGCTCCAGTTACAATACTCAAGGTTCCATATTCCCATCATAGCCTTTTTTCTGAACTCGTTTATTTTATAACCAGAAGCTAAGATGAGTTCTTCTTTTAGATCAGAGACTGCTGGTGCTGAAGTGTCAGGTTTGTGATGTATAGCAAAATGTCGTCTGCACAAAGAGAAATTCTGCTCTCCACTCCCTCTATATTTATATCTTATATCTGTGAGTTATTACGTATTTTGTTGGCCAAGGTCTTGACTGCCAGAGCAAAGAGTAATGGGGATAAAGGGAATTCTTGTCTGGCTTTTGCCTGGAGCCTGGACAATGCTGCGTTTAAGGCATTCACCCAGGCTGTGCAGGACAGAGATGAATATAAGGCATTAATCCATTATATTAATTTGTCTGATCCCATGTGATGCAATCGCGGAAAGATGTAAATCCATTTCACCCTTTCTCCAGCCTAATATGTTGTTATGTATAATACAGTAGTGCCCACAGCCCCCAAATAAGATCAGGAGTTCCATTGTGCTAAGCGCTCTACCAACATTAAGACCATCCCTGCCCTGAACATCTTACAGTTTAAATACCTGAGACATAGGATGAGAAGGGAAACAGAGAGGTGAAGTGACCAAGGTCACACTAGTGGACAGTGGCAGAGCTGGAACAAAACACAGATCCCATGGCTTCCAGTCCAGTGCCCTAGCCACCAGACAAGACTGCCTTAATTGGGGTATATGCTTGACATATGAAGCTCTAGATTAATTTGCGGGTGCTTGTTTGGGTGCAGTGCTCTTGCACGGTGATGTTTACACTCAAGCATAAGAGCAAGCCAAGAACGTTTACCCTGTTCCTTAGAACCCTCTTTCCCCCAGAAAAATAAATGAAGGGGGACAGTTACAGTCTAGTCCTACTGAGCGGTTTCATAGAATCATAGAAGATTAGGGTTTGAAGAGACCTCAGGAGGACATCTAGTCCACCCCCTGCTGCGGGACAGTGGGAAGGTGACCTCTTCAGATCCTCAGGAACTTCTTTGCTACCCCAGAATAATGCTGCTTTAAGCTATGCCTGGGGCAGTTCCAGGAACCAGGGATCATGAGGGTATATGGACAACTTGGCCGTGGCTCCTTTACTCAGAATATGCCCCAGGTGCAGGTGCTGGGAGTGGTGTGGTGTAGGAGCAGCTACAGCATGTCGGCCACCTGCAAGTCCCCAGTTCAGGGATAGTCACCTCGGAACTCCTTAAGCTGGCTTTAGGGCAGCTACAGAAAGACACAGGTTTGCTATCTGACTGTATTTATGGGCTAGAGCCTGGCTATCCTAGATATCTCCTCTCCAGCTGCAGCCCACCAGGTCAGCTGCATGTGAGTGGTAGGCTGGGGTTAAAACTTCAATAAAACTCTTGGGTACAAGTTGCTCTCTGCTGTCCCCCTGAGTGTGAATCTTTCCATATTCTCTTTAGGATTTAGGATTGAAGCCGTTGTTTTCTGGAGCTAAACAGCTCAAGTCTAGCATTTGTTGAATTATTTATAGCTCTACACTAAACAGATAACGCTGCTGTGAACTGTATCCAGATGACTCTGCAATACACACAATGGGCCAGATTCTAACTTTAGATACAGCTCTATGTGTGCCTCAAATCCAAACTTACTGCAAGCTTAAGCCCTGATCCTTCTCCTGTTAAAGTCAATGGCAAAAGAACTATTGCCTTTGATTAGGCCCTTAGGGCTGAGTCCTGCTCCCTGCTCTATAGGTATAAAGGGCCCTGAGTAAGGTGAGCAGACAGCAAATGTGAAAAATCAGGACGTCGGGGGGGAAGGGAGGGAAATAGGAACCTATATAAGAAGAAGACCCAAAAATTGGGACTGTCCCTATAAAATCGGGACCTCTGGTCACCCTAGCCCTCTGAGAGTGAAAATGTAAATGCTTTTCTATGCAGGTGAGTGCAAGATTCCTGGAGTCTGCCTGGAAGTGAGATGCAGGATGGAGCCCAAGGTGGGGACCTCCTTATACAGCCGTGCACCCCCAGGGTGGGGTCAGGCCAGGGACAGGATGGGTAATGGTTAGTACTGGAGAATTCACTGCAGCACTCTCATCCAGCGGCTCCTCCCATGCATACACAGAAGCGCTAGTCCAGCTTTTGCCACTGAGCAGCAGCTTGTTTCTCTGCAGCCTGTTGTGTGGATAGATTCTTCCCCCTCTTTGTGGCTCTCCCAGAATCTAGCCAACTTCTAGAGTAGCCACTTGGCTGGTTCTTAACCAACCTGGGCAGTTAAAAGATTTAATGTGCCGGTGGGCGGAGCAGGTTCACCTGGGACACATTAGAACACTCTGTAATTCACACCCCTGATGGGCACGCTCACGTTGTCAAATGCCTCCAAGGGTAATGCCAGCTGACAAGCCTGAATGATGAGTCAGAGGGAACCTACGTTTCCTATGAAGCCATCTGCCTTTTACCTGAGAATCAGCCCTCCAGGCCCATGCACATGGCAGGGTAAAACAAGTCAGCAGCGGTCCTCTGCTTACTTGGGTCACATTTTAATATTATGGGTGGTTTTTAATGAATTAACTGACTTGCCATACATATGTGCATCTAGCAATGCTCCAGTTGTTTTTATTGTATAGAACTGTCATGGAGGGGGAAAGATCACATTTTTAGTTTCCTATTGCGGTGGTGTTATTCTGAATCTGCATCATTTTATTTGCGAAGCACCCCGTGCATTCAGGATGCCACCTGTCTTGGCTCTCAGAGCCATGCAATGTGCTTAATGACACTGCAGATGAGTCTGAGTCTGTAATTACTGTATGGTGCATTTATTAATAATAAAAAATCAGTGTGCGTAACTCTTTAGCTGAACTGCTGCCACTGTCTCTCAGCAGATATTCCCATCCCAATCAACAATACTCTAATTAATTGGTGTTGTGTGACTGGCTGAATCTAGCAATGCAGAATGATCTAGTGGTACCTATAGCTCTGCCATACAGAGCCTGAAAGATGGCTTCCTGTGTGACACAAGGAGAGAAAAATTATTTATAATGCAAAAATTAGAGGTACCATTTTGGTGGTTTGGCCTCACCTAATAATCACATGAACTTCAGCATATTGTCTTAATAAGCGCTCAAATACGCATTTTAGTAGATTGTGAAGACAGTCACCTAATTTCTCAGTTTACACATGAAAAAATTAAAGGTACAGCTTTGGATGCTGCCAATTTCAGGTTGCTTAACAAATTGGCCCATAAAATACGATTGTGAGTAGAGGTTTAGATGGTATTTTTTTACAACTGTGTATTACATTTGCATTGGCGATAACATCAAATACCTGATTTTGATATATAACAAATGTAAAATCAGAGAATTAAAATCAGTTTGGCTGTTCCAAAAGTGTACCAGTAAAATAGCATGAAGATATTCTTCTATTATGAGACAGTACTTCATGGGCAGTTTAGTACAAGTCTCTTTGGCCTTGGCTTTAGTTGTTTCCCATTTAATTTAAATTTTAGTCCTTGTAGGATATTTCAGGAATCATTGTCCGCTTTTGAACTCTAATGCTCAGTGGATCATAATATTAATTTATGCAAACCGTAAACCTATGTCATCTCCAATTTTGCAGTTCGTCATTTAATTCTGACTGAATGAATCATGCCGCAGATTGTGAATTGTCCCTGGTTTCTTGAATGCAAAAATACTTATTACTGTCACACGTCAGTGCAGCCTCCTATGTAAAGTGGTTATTTTTCAGGGTGGAGCAAACCCGTGAAGCCATTTCTAGAAGCTTGTGACAGTTGCTACATTTTGGAAATTAACCCTTATATGAGTTTCACATGCTTCACATAATTGCCTGCTCTCTGTCACCGCGTGCAAGTTGCATAGATTTGTTGCAGCTCGTCATATTTCTTGTTCATAGTCTAATATTTTCTTTTTACATACCCTGCCTTCATCTGTTCTCAGAGTGCTTTATAAACTTGATGAACTCAAATTCACACTGCTCCCACAAAATAGAGGGTTTTTTTCCATCTCACGTAGGAGGAAAATGCAGCTCAAAGTCATTACAGACGCAGTACCACTTTTGAAGAAATTAGATTTATCTGAGATTACCCAGCAAAACGAAACCCTGGCTGGGTTGATTTAGTGCGTGATTAGGTACTGCTTTGAGCAGGGGGTCGGACTAGATGACCTCCTGAGGTCCCTAGTGTGTGCATGTGGCTATGCTCCAGCTGTTTTCATAGAACAGTCATGGAGGTGGGAAGATCACGTTTTTATTCTCCTATGGCGGTGGTGTTAGATGACCTCCTGAGGTCCCTTCCAACCCTGATATTCTATGGTTCTATAAGTCCATAATAAAGCTGGGAGTAGGACACAGGCCCACCAGCTTCAGTGTTTTAACTAAACAGTCTTCCTCAGATTTACGTTAGGACAATACAGGATCTCTTTGAGGTGTGCATACTCGTGAGCTTCTATCCTGCCATGTCTACCATTGTCTGTATTACAGCTATGGTACTAAGCAGAAAACAAAGAAGGAATTTTAAAAAAACTAGGTATTGATGCTGGTTGCTAAAGCAAGCTTTTCTCCCTCTATTTCCCTCTTCACTGGTAGAGCTGAAATGCTTCCAGAAGTTAAACAGAAAAGAGATTCTGAATTTCTATCCATTTTCCATAGAAGCCTCTCTAAGTGTTTGATTTCCTGAGAAGTGACTTCTGCCTGTTTGCCTGGAGAACACAGATCTCACAGAGCTCCCCACTGATAATGCTGGGGCTGTGATTCCCACACTGGATACCAGAACACATAGGAATCAAGAGTCTCTTCTGAGTGGTGAACCTGTCAGATGACCAACTTCACTCCTTTTTTGTCCTCTGCTTTGTCAAAAGCTCACATGTTGATTGCAGGTGAGCCTGAGAAATTTCGTTTGGCTAAGGTAAACTAATTTGTCACCTTGAGCACTGATTTTTCCATAAAACTGTGGCTCAGGCCCATTATTATTATTTAATGTCAGTGTTACAAACAAAGCTTTTTATAAAATATACTGTTGCTCTGAACTTTGTTTTTAGCAATGCAAAACAGAAATAATAGTATGTTGGGTTCCAAAATTGCTATCAGCCATCAATATAGATGGTGTATCATCACTCATATCACTCAGAAAGTTTTTAAGCTGTCTTGTTTTAAATTAAGGTTTACAATGCATTGCAATGGGATATTTAAAATTGTGTTTGGATCTTATCAAGTCTTCATGATTTCTGTTTGGTGGCCCCAAAAACCCTCTGATCCAACTTCCACAGGTATTTCCATTCCCTGGAATGGAAGTTACTCCTGACGTATTTTGCTAGAAGCAAGAGGAGAATTAGGCCTCAGGTCTTCATTGGGGCTGGAATGGAAGTCCAAAGTAAATGGAAACTGAGTTTGGCATGGCATGGTAGCACCACTGGAGTTAAAGGTCTATCTGCATATTAAGAAGCTTTTTGGTAGGAGGTGGCATTAAAGAATTTTGTCAGAGAGGAAGATTATGCAAGTTTTACTTGCAACACTGAATATATTATTGCCCTTTAGTATTTACATGGTGGTAGCATGTAGATGTCCCAAATAAGATCCCTTTGGGCTAAGTGCTGTACATACAGATAGGAAAGAGAGATCTTTGCCTAAAGAGTTTATAGTCTAAATATACATCATCATGTTCCCATTACACCTCTGGCATTTAGGGCCATGACAAAGCTCCTCCACTCCTGTCTATTTCTGGCAAGTCTTCCAGTGGTTCCTGTAAATGAGCCCTGCGCTGCTCATGGCACAAATCAGTCAGAGACCGCTCTTTTGCAAATACCCATGATCTTTTATTTCCCTGTGCCAGTACCCAACACCATCTATATACAGCTCTGTACACTTCAATATAACTCAGGTAGCCACTCGGGGGACAGCTAGCTCCTGCAGCTAGCCAGGAACAGCAGCCCCTAGCTCCTCCCTTTCCTGTCCCCGCCCCTTTCCTTCCTCCCTTCCTCTCTCCCTCCCAGTTTTATAAGCCTGCTGGCCCATAAAGTTCAAAGGTGATTTCCTTTAAGCCCTTTAATGAGCCACACCCTGCCAGCTCCTATTACTTCCCCCTGGTGGGAGGTGAGCTAGCAGGAGTTGAGCTAACAGGGGCTGGCTCAAAGCCTCTTGGCCAGCACCCTGTTACAGTTCCCCAGCTGTGGCCCACGTTTTTCAACTCGGCTTCCACAGTTCTTCACCATGTTTTTTTGGGGCAGCCTCATTTTAACTTGCCTACAGGTGTCCATCTTATTGCTGCTCTGGTGATGGATTCAGTTTCCATTCGAAGCACGACTGGTCCATCGCCAATGCCTCCTGGCAATGATGGTGCTCGTATCCTCTTGGCTGCACTGTGTCAATAGATCTTGGCTTAAAATTGTTCTGAAAGAAATGGAGGATGTTTCTGAGGCAGGTTGTATGGAATGAAGACAGTTTGGACATGTCAGACTTTCTCATTCCCCAGCATTCTGCACTATAAATTGATGTTGAAAGTAAACAGCTCTGATAAATCTTGAGTTTGGTTTTGGTGTTGTATTTTAATGATTTCCAGACTGTATTTAAGCTCATGAGGGTTTTCCTGGCTTTATTGATTTTGTTCTGGATGTCCTCGCTTTTTCCACCATCCTGGCTGATGGTGCTGCCCACGTATGTGAGTGTTTCTACACAGACAAGACAGAGATTTACTGCTTCAACTTCTGTTACTTTATATGACTACATCTCTATCTCCTTCCAGGTATCTGGGCTCCTCCAGCCTATAACATGGCTAGAGATACAGCTCTGAGTAAGTGTGACTGGTATGTTTGCTTCACTGTTATTATTTCATATTTGTGTGTATTTTATTAACCAGTTGAGTAAACCATAATTGTTATGCATCTTTCTGACTTGTACTAATGTTCTTTTGGGCAGCTGTTATATAGATATCTACCAATTTTTTTTGCCATAGATACCAATAAATCGGACACTCAAACTTAGCAGTATTATCAACGAAGATAATGGAGGGTATCAGGACTTAAAAGTATAGAGCCAGGTAGTCTGTGAGTGTAAATTAACATAGCTTCATTGAAGTCGATACAGTTCTGCTGTATAATACCAGCTGAGGATATGGCCCATAAATTTTAACCTGATGCTGATAAAAAATAATCATTTTGGTCCTTTTAGTCAACCTGAATCAACCTCACCGAAATTTCTTTGTTAGAAGATAGATTGTATCCACAGTATAAACCCCATCTCACTTGTCAAAAACATAATAGTTTCTGATCTTTCCCTTCTTTTTAAGAACAAATATTTTATTTTCCCATCTCCCAAAATGGTAAAATAAGGGGCCACTAACTCTGTTAGTTGGCTATAAATATTAACAAGCCTCAATAATTTATTGCTTACAGGATGGCCAAGTCAAATGCTTGTAATTTCATGATTCTGGATTGCAAAGTGCAATGAATAATAATTGTCTGGATGCACAGGATGAACTGTTGGACAAAAACATTCTAATTCAGCCCACATTATATGAACTGTTATTTAAGTCATATCCACATTCTGCGTAACAGCCAGAGAAATCAGAGGCACAGATCAAAGGTGCAGGTCAACCTACATATCCTCTATCGTCACAATCTTAATAAAGGTAGCGGTCAAGACCGGAGCTGGGTTTTAACTCAAAGTTGATATGACTGACACCTAAGTGAATGGGGAATGAAAAGCCAGTGATTAATTGCCTGTTGTTGTTGTCAAACCAACTGGATAATTAAATATTTATTGTTTACTGGTTTCAAGCATACACTTGACATTTTGAGATACTATGTAATCAGGTGATCGCAGATTTCCAAGGGAGCAAAATAGTAACCTTAAACAAGCCTGTTGTGAGGATTATCTGGCTAATGAGCTTGACTCTCTCCCAGGAGCGCAGAGGGTGCAGTGTGCAATTGCAATCCAGTTCCTGGCTGGGAAGTCTTTGCAGTGCCCTTCTCACCCAGGAGGGGGCATCTTTAAATTCCAGTCTGGGTTCTGCCAGTGGAGATTGCCCAAGTGCTCTGATGGATTAGTACAATTCCAGTGTGTGCTGGCCCTGGCCCTCCTTTCTTACTCATCTCCATCCCATCTCCAGGCTGGGCTAGCTGATTGGCTCCTCTAGTGAAGTGTGAGTTGTAATTGGCTTGTTGGGGCAGACTTTTCACCATACAGTCACTCCTGAGGTGCCATCCCAGACCATCCCTGTGCTTATTCGGACTGCTTTCTTCATCCCGAGCAAGAGAGGAAACGTACAGAATCTTGCCAAGACCTTAATGAATGGTGATTCTGGGTGGTGCAGAGCGAAGATGCCTGATAGAACAGTGAATAATTAGTGTCCTGTAATGCAAGGGACCTGAAATCTTCAGTCATTCATGTTGCACGCCAGCTGCAGCCAAAGTGTCACCGGGATGATGTTTTTAATCTTAGGAGGGAAGAGCATCTGCATCACCATCATATTCCCTAGCATCAAGCTATGGGTTGGTGTCCTAATCTCAAAGAGGCTCTCCCATTAGACACTCGATGGATCCAATGTTAGTAGTAGCTCTGAAGAAAAAAAAACGTGCTCACAGAATACACTGAGAAGAAAGCAGTTCGTACCAAAACTTCAATGGAGAAAGGGTTGGTAGCCACCTGCCCCCAACATCTGCTTCAGCAACCTATCGGCTTCCTGGGCACATGTCCTAGCAGGGGGAAGGAGAGAAGAAGAAAGGTCAGTAGGGCAGGGACATGACACTCTGGGAGAGCAGAACTACCCACTCTAAATAGGCAAATGTTGCAAAGGAAAATTGCCAAGCCCAGTGCAGACAAAGTCTTCCAAACATATTTAAATGTCTTTATTGGGATGAAGAAGCAGAATCCAGTCAAGCAAAATAAGGGGAGGGGAGAATTCCAAAAATGGAAATGGGTCTTTTACAGAGAGTTCCTCTTGGAGCCTTTCCATCAGTACCCAGGCTCTGTTCACAATAATAATAAAAGATAAAACTAGCATTTGCAATTTCTCAATTAAATTGTAATTTAGACCTGACACTGTCTCTCAGATAAAGTACATGCCTTGCTCATCCAAGTGCAAAACAGTATTTACAGAAACATTTAATATGGTCGGCAGTTACAGGCATTCGTGCACACACACACACACACACACACACACACACACCAATTAATGTTGTTAGTTAAATAAATCTCACCTTTTATAGTTCGGAGTCGTGCTTGAGTGAAGTGAGCAAATGGTTACTAGGTATCTCTGTCATCTAGCTCTTCAGGATGTATTTTGGGTGGTGAGCAGCTATGGAGACCTTCCTCCCCTTGCATATTTTCAGAGATTTTATTGTGCACATTTCAAATGTTTAAATAGCATAGTGGAGGCTGTGTTTGTGTTATAAAGTGTGCACTGCAGTTTCCCATAGTGTTCATTTGATCAGTGGAGGATTTCATTCACCAGTTCTGTCAATCTTGGAAGCTTTGGCGAGGTTGGTGCTTTTAATGTATGAATAAAAATGACTGAAACTGTTAATTGAGTCCAGCTATTTTTGTATGCAATTGAGGCATTAGAGTGAGATTTAACTAAAGATACATAATCCTTACAGTAGCTTCACTAGAGCTGTGGTAGTCTCTTCCCTTCTTCTCACAAATATCCACATGGTACATGCTCAGCCAGAAGAACAAGAATTTAGCCCCAACTCCCTATAAACATTAATGGCTCTCCTGTGACAAACACCACTTAATTAATTTAAGCCTGAATTCAGTAAAGTATTTACTCACATGCTTAACTTTCAGCACATGAATAGTACAATTGAACACACTGGGTCTGGTCCAAAGCCCAATGAAATCAATGAAAATCTTTTGACATTGCATCAGGTTCAATAAGGCAGCTCACATGTTAAAACTAAGCATATCCTTATTTGATATGCTGGACTGAGGCCTTATTTAGATTTCCTTAAAGTACCTATTAAAAATCATTTATCCCATCAATATTTATAATCAATAAAAATAAGGATAAATAAACCACAAATCCTTCATAAAAATGTATCGATGCCCAGAGCAAATACTTACCCAACACATAGAAGCTTCACATATGTCCACTCAGATCACTAACCCAAGCCTCAAGAAAAATACAGGAAAATAGACAGCAGGTTTAAAACAGTTGGTCACACAACACATAATCAACCTGTGGAACTTATTGCCAGGGAATGCTGTGAAGGCCAGAAGTATAACTGGGATCCGAAAAAGAATTAGATAAGTTCATATTAGCCAAAATAGAGAGGATGTCCCTAAATCTCTAACTTCCAGAAGCTGGGACTGGCTGATGGGGATGGATCATCTGAAATTGCCCTGTTCTGTTCATTCCCTCCGAAGCATCTGACACTGGCCACTGTCACTAGACAGGATACTGGACTAGCTGGACCAGTGGTCTGACCCAGTATGGCTGTTCTTATTTTCTAATAGATGCTCCTATTGGCATGTCAGATGCAGGCAATAACAAACTAAGGAAAAAGTTCATGCAGAAGCAAAGGCCTCTAGTAGAAAATGCTTTACTTATCAACCCTCCTCCCTGTTACACCAGGAAGCTGTAACCTTGAGGACCTCTGCTGATTGCTTTTGAGTTTGTATCACTCTGGGAGAAAGGCAGTCTTTCCATTTGTCAGGTCTCAGACCATTTACGGTGGGATTTTCAAAGAAGCACATTGAATTTCAGTGAGATTTGGGTGTCTAATCCCAGCTTTAGAGATCAAAATCATTTCTTTACACTCTGCTCAGAATCTAATGAGAAGTCACCGGAGATCGCCAACCCTGGTTTGTAAAGCGCCTGCCAACGTGTCAGACCAGATACGCAGAACTAGACAGAATAAACTGCACAGTCGTCTGTTTCGTCAGGACTGCTTGTGGAGTCAGCCGGTATCAAAAGTGTGGAAAGACAGCAGTATCGAGTCCCAAATTACTAGATATTCAGTCTGAATTTGTGACAAATGTCAGCATGTTCATGGCAATTGAAAGGGGAAAAAAAGCCGTTTAAGGGGGTCACTGCCATGTTCCTACTGTCTGATGGCGCCATGGTGCGTGCTTTTTTGACTCAGAAGTTGAGCATGGGCGACAGGGGATGGATCACTTATCTATTCATTCCCTCGAGGGCACCTGGCGTTGGCCACTGTCACTAAACAGGATACTGGACTAGATGGACCACTGGTCTGATGCAGTATGGCCAGTCTTATGTTATATATTTTTCATCAAAATTCAGATCAGGAGTTTTAGACCACGCCCCTCACTCTTTTTTAAAAAAAAAAACTGTTCAAATGTAGCTGCCCAAAGGAACTATCTTGGGGAATATATTTACTGGTCCCAGTAGCAATCCCAGTGGACTGTGGTGGAGTTTTCACAGGATCCATAGAAAGGCAACGTGAACCTCAAATCCTGCTCTGAAATATCACTTCTTATCGAATAGCCTAATATGGCAATACTTGACTAAAAATGATCATATGACTAGTTCCACCACTGTTAATAGATCCTTAAACGAGGCATTTAAGCTTGCAGAATACTTTAAATTATAAAGTGAGTTGTTGGGCTTTTTTTTCATTAGACTGGATTAGCTTTACACCCCATTATCTAATTTGGAAGCCGAAGAATTACAGATCATAATTGGATAATCTCTCAGTTATCCCCAGTGACTTAATTATCATCATTAACTGTATTTATTTCACTAATAATATGGAGGATTTCTTTTGGAGGTTTCATTCTCCAGGCATTAGTTTGACTGATAATGGAACCTACTAAAGACAAATTAGCGGAAATATACAATAATTAAAACATAATGCATAGGTAATATCTGAAAATAAAAAGCCCTCCTTCAGGGATTCTCCTAAAATCAGAATTTCCAGTCATTGCTATTTCAATAAGTGTATGTGTAATCACCTACAATACACGGAGTTCTTCATTTTACCACGTCATAACAAGAAAAGATTACTAAAAAAAAAATAAAGCACTGTAAGCAACAAATATATAGCAATGGGATTTGCTATATAATGCCCCTTAAAAATGGCTTGCTATGAAAGTAATATGGGCTATTTTTCTGATGGATACATTTATATTTGAGTATAAACTCAAAAGCCATGGAAGTAAGGTTAAATCCTCCAGCTTTATATGATCAGACAGTCTTTCCAACAAGAGGCATCTCAAAGAAATCTATCCTCCATATGTTTCTTGGGACTTGAAGAATCTTGGAGACTTTGCTCCAATCTTGCTCCTACTGAAATTGTAAAGGGAGATTTGGGATCAGACTTGAACACTTTCTGCAGATTAAGGCTTAGGAACATCCATCTAAAGAGACACGAGCAGGTAAATATAACAATAGCTGTGGTAATGTATTATAAGTTGCTTTGTATTAGCTGATTATCTCTAGCTAAGTTTCTAGTGTTTGGCGTGCTTACTTGGAGTAATTTAGCTTGAGAAAGCCACAAAGGGTGATTATGTACAAGGGAAAATCTGAATTGTAATGTAAGAATCACAAGGCAAAGGGCAGGAGACCTGCCAAGCATATCTAGAAAAAATATCTGTGAGATGCTTTTTATTCCATACCATATCTCGTTTAAATGGAATAAATTCTTCTACAATCACCAGCGTTCTGACATTAGAAGCAAAATCATTCAGTGCACTTACTGTCTGCTCAGAGCAGTGAGAAACCCAGTTCCTCGGTGTAGTATGTAAATTAATTTAAATGCGGCATATATAGCCATCCAGCCTATCTCCAGTTTTTTTGTAAGACTTCTTTTTAAAGGCCTCCGGACTATTATTTCAGGGTCTTGTTTCAGGCTAATTTACTGTGTCACTCAATATATTGTCAGCCCTGGTCTTCAGTATTCTGCACTATGTGCCATTTCTCAGCTTTCATAGAGTTCCAGAAAAGAGCAGACAGGCTAATAGTACCTGCTACCAATTTTTCATAAGTGTTCAATTAGATGAAGCATTATCCTGGATTTTTTGTCACTGTCTGTTAAGGGTTATGCTATTTAAATAGCACAAGATGCCCATTTTATGTATAAATATTGTCTTTGCAGCCTGATGGGAATACCGCACGTTTACAGCTCAGTGGTGAGTGTTCCAGTACATAAATGATTGGTGTGCCCAGGAGAATTTATTTAGACTAGCATTTAATAACATACTTTTTTGGCGGAATGGCTATGGTGTTATATTACTCTTTTTTAGGGTGACCAATTTTATAGGGACAGTCCCAATTCTGGGGTCTTTTTCTTATATAGCCTCCTATTACCCCTCACCCTCTTTCCCAATTTTTTATACTTGCTGTCTGGTCACCCTACTCTTTTTATATTAATTGTTACTTTGATTTTTTTTCTCTTACTTACACTAGGGTAAAAGGGATACTGTCATGATAAAAATTATTGCCAAATTCTCATCTGGCATAACTCTGTAGGAGCCAATAGATTACATCAGCCATGGACCACCCCCCAACACACACACATGTACACTCAGTATTAAAAAAAAATTTATCTCCCTTACTAGATTATTATATTTGTAAGAATTTTTTTAATCTAATAGAGTGGTTTCAGTGCAATAACACTGCAGAGTTGGGCTCCTAATTCCCATTATTTGTGCTGCGCTTCTAGGACCAAATTGTGATACCCTTACTCATTGTTGCCAGCTCTTGTGATTTTGAACACAAGTCTTATGATATTTGGTGTATTCCATTAAGCCCCAGCTCCTAGAGGTAAGTGAATCAGTGAGACTCTCAACTTTCATTACAAGAGAAGTAAGTTTCTAACCTTCATAGTTGAAGAGAGAACCTGAAGTGCACCAAGGGTATGTCTACATTGCAATATAAGCCCAGAGTTCGAACTCAGGCTCAAGCCTAACCCCCCTTCCATCTACACACAAATTACACTAACCCAGGGCTTAACCAGAACCTCATGGGTGTGGAGGGTCCAAGTCTGAAACCAGCTGGGACCTAGAGTTCAAGCTCTATTGCTTTGCATTGTAGACGCAGCCCCACTGGCCTCATACTCTAGGAGTCTGCCGAAAAAATCCCGCAGGCTGATTTTTTGTCTTCCAGACAGTCTCGTTTTCCCACATTGCACCACGACCACATTTTGTCGTTAGGGCGCTAGGAAGTCTGGGATATAGGTGTTTAGACTCCGGTGCACGTCACGCAATGTAGATGCTGAAGCCTCAGGTTGGGACCCAGGATTCCTAACCTGGGTTTACAAATGAATGTAGAGGCTCAAACCCTAGATTAACAAACCCAGGGGCTGCTAACTTGAATTCTACTAACCCTAAGCTAACGTTACAGTGTAGACCTACCCTCCAGAGGTTTAGAAACCGAGAGGTAAGTAAACAGAACCCAAAATGTATTAATTATTTTAATCTCTTGATTTTTTTTAAGCCCAACTCATGATTTTTGCAGGACCTGACTGAAGATTTTTGAACACTTGGGGTTGGCAATACAGTTGAAACCCGATGAATAGCACATTACTTCATAGGGTTTATTGCTTACAGGATAAGGTGCTATTCAGCAGGAGTAAGGACAACCCAGTCTGGCCCTTCTGTTTACATTTCACACAGCTTTTGTCTTGTAAATGCTTACTAATGGGTAGAGTGTTTACTAATATAAGCAGTCCTGTGAGCACCTAATGCTACAGGCTATTGTATTCCCCATTCCCATTGTCTTAACTCTAACCTTAATTCTAATTTTAGCAAATTCACTTCATGTTCTAAGGCTAATGAGGTAATTTCTAACAGTTTGGCCTGAATGAAAACATCCTATTATTCCCTAATTGTTACAAATGATATTAGCCTGTGTTTCTGTAATGTCCATTGCAACAACATAATGCAGACTGCACTTAAACCAGCAGTTGCATTTCATTTGACAATTTTCATGCAAGAACTAAAGTTTCCTGGTGAAAAGCCAGAGCTTTGGCTTCCACTGTTTCCCCTGTGCTAGGTGTTTTCTTTTATTACTATTTATTATTTTTTGTGGTAGCACCCAAGAGCCTTAATCAAGAACAAAGGCCTCCATTGTGAAGGCACTATACAAATGTAACCCAGTGGTGAGTCTGTGTTACAGGTCCCCTACTGTGTTCCATCCACAGAGGACAGAAGCTTGTTACAGCCCAGTTAAGGAGACTTGGCTCTTTAGCTCAAACCGTAAGAGCTGATGCTTTTAGCTCTGGAGTTCCCTGGTCCAGCCTCCAGTATGTCTTCTAGAATGGTGGCCGTCACTCAGACATGTAGCAAAAGGGTGGTCCCTTCCTGCAAGGATCTTACAATCTAAGTAGTATAAATTGTATAAGCAGCAGGTCGGATGACATCCAGATGACCAATAGTGGAGCTCAAAACAGGATTATCTACCACTTGCGTTTCTGTGTGATCTTTAAGGAGACCCTGTCATGTTCAAGTTGCTAACTCTGGAGCTGACAATTAGGAAATCCTAACAGATGATTTAACGCTGATGTAGAACCGCAGTTAGGAACAGAGACCAGGTTAGATAAGAATGCTGAGCAAACAACTTTCAGGAACTATTTATCCTGTGAATTTAGCCTCTTTTTCAAGCACATCATGATTTTCTCATATTTATTTATCAGATTTTTTTTAATTTACTAAATTAATAACAAACAGTTCTCTCTGTGTGCATTTTCACTTCTGTTTCTGTTCACTGGTTGTGGGAGCGCACAAGTACACCTGGCACAAATATTTCTAGGTGCCTATTTAAAATTTGTATTCCATGTATAATTGCATATGTTACTTTGAAACTTGCTTTCCGGGAATATTCATACCAGTAAAATTCAATTGTAGCAATGCATCCGGAAAGCCAATGCAAAGGGCATGGATAAAACAGAAGGCAGGCCCACAATTAGGGCGTTAGCGAGGACTTGGAAAACCTGGATTTGAATCACTGCTCTATCACTGGCCTCCTTTGTGACCTTAAACAAGTCAGTTGGCCTCTCTGTGCCTCAGTTCCCCATCTGCAAAATGGGGACAATAGCCCTACCCTACCCCACCGTGTATTCTGAGAATAAGGACATTAAAAATGAGCTGCTTAGAAGTTCTGGTAACAAAGGGACTAGGTAAGTACTTAGATGGCCAAGTGAATATATGTGAAAATGATTATCTGCAAAGAGAAAAGCAATCTTGTAATTAAAGGGCTGGACTAGCACTTCAAAAATATGGTTTCCAGCTCTGCTACAGATTTCCTGTGTTCTCTTAGGCGAGTCACTTAATGTCTCTGTGCCTCATTTTCTCAAATGCAAAATGGAGATGTTACCCCCTTTATCTGGTCTGTTAGCTCTTTTAGCAGGGACTGTATATACACCTAGCACATTGGGGCCCTGAGCTCAGTTGTGCTCTCTAGCTGCTCCCTTTAAAAAAAATCTATCTTGGAGCTTTACTCAGGCTCTGAAACCCACCCCTCTCCCTGGGCTTCAGAGCCCCACTCCAGAATGTCTATGTGGCTATTCATAGCACCGTAGCACAAGTCCGAGTCTATGTACCCGGACTCTGACACAGTATTGGGGTGGGGGCTGCCAATGTAATATACCTTAAGTGACTTGCCCAAGGTCATGCAGGAAATCTGTGGCAGCAGATAGATTCCAACCCAGATCTCTGGAGTTCCAGACTAGTGCCCTCACCTCTGGAGCAAAGCTGCTTATTATTTTATTTTGTTAGGCAGGCTAGTTTTATGGTGGGAGAACTCGCACTCCTATGGGCATATTACCATGTTATTAGCCTTAATTTTTATATACTAAAACATGTTAATTTCTGGGAAATGCCTAGAGTTTGAGGCACTAGTAGAAGGTCCTAAATCTTGGCAAAGGTCTGCTCATTATGAGTCTGGGGCACCAAGTCTCCCTTGCACTATGGCCCTCTGCAGAGCTTTGTACCAAGTGATGATAATGACATGGTGACCACTATGCTTTCTTTCTCATCCAAATATTCAGCGGTATTGATGCACATTACACATTCAATAGGCTACTTTCCTTTGCTAAATGCCTTCATATTTTATAATTAGTCCTCAGCTTGCTTTTCATTGTATTTAATTTTCTTTACTTCTGTTCGGGGAAAAAAAATTGTAGTGATTGCTTCACTTTTCCAGCAAGCAAAGATGAAACTGATGAAGCTGTTTGATTCATCCTCATTCAGAGGTGATCTCATGAAGATGAAACCCGGCTTTGTGCAGGCCTCTTTGACTCAATTGAGCACCTAAAAAGGCGGTTTAATTTCAATTTATGCATTGCCATTACATCAAATTAGGGATAGCGGGCTTGAGGTTACTCAGTGAAAAATCCTATTTTCAATTAATTTTGATGTGTTAGTTGTACTTAAAATGCCAAAAAAATTACTGCGTGCAGTGTTGTTGTAGTAGCCGTGTCGGGCCTAGTATGTTAGAGACACAAGGTTGGTGAGGTAATGACTTTTATTGGACCAACTTCTGCTGTTGAGAGAGACAAGCTTTCTCTCTCACCAACAGAAAGGGTCCAAATAAAGACATTACCTCACCTATCTCGTGTCTCTAAAAGAAATGTCCTGTGAATATAAGATCCCTTGATGAGATTATTTACTGGGATCCTCAGTTTCCTGGCTGTGTTACTAAAGTTAGTTAGGAATCGTCAGAGCTCAGAATCCCAACAAGGATAGAGAGGAAATATTCTGCTCTCCTCATTTATAGCTTAGGGTCAGTGCTTGGTGTCAGTCATCCTCACCTGGATGAATGTGCCTCCATTCCTGGCTGCTGAAGCAATACCTTAGTGGAAGTGAGAGGGTCTTTTCTCTACGCCCTGGGCAGGCCTAAATGAAGGAATAATGTCATTCAAGCTGTATGGCAGACAGACAGACTGAACCGAGCATTGTTTCCATCGGCTATTTAACCATAATCCAATAACACCTTGAAAAAGGATCCTTAAGTACTGTGCATAAGGCTTTGAGCTGTACAAAATGGCTGACACAAAATTCCGAAGCAAGCCTTGAATTTCACCCGTTTTCGAGGTTGTGGAGCTTCTGGAATTGCAATGATTCCTTCAAAACACATTGTATTAGTGGACATCTCATTGCGGTTGGGTGAAATGATGCATTTCCCCTCTCGGGGATGGGGGTGGGGATCACTGCAACTCTTCATGCTCTATTTTGCACTTGGTTGAAGTCACATGATATTTCTTGATGTCACCTGGTTGGCTGAGCCATGTGTTCAGGAAGGTCAGCAAAAACCATTTTAAGTTGTTTGCCCAGACCTGGGAGGGAGGCAATTTGCTGATAAGACAAACATAATGAATCTGGTGAAAGTGGAACAGAAAGCCCTTATCTATGCTCATCTATGCTTCTTTTCTCCAGGGAGGAATTTTAACCCCCGTGCTGCTGAGCTATGTACAGGGTTTATGCACTCCATCAAAGAAAGGAGAAGGAAATCCATATGACTGGGGGAAGCTTACATGTAAATTCCTTGTTGTGCAAAATATTTCTTAGGTGAGTGATCTGCTAATAGGAATCTAAAGGAGGATTTTAGTATTTGAGTCTCTGGCTAGCTACTGTAATGGAAATTTCCTCGTGGTGACATCTGTAATACAATTAAATGCAATAAGCCATGAAACAAATAAGATCTAGAATGAAGTACAAATTGTGCATTGGCATTGGATTACAAGAAGTCTTACTGAAACCCTTGCTGCTGCTTCTATTAATATTCCTCAAGCGACAGCAAAGTTCGATCAGAAATAGGGAGCACAGACAGTCATGGGAGCTTCATTAGCATGCAAATCTGAGTGAATTCATTAGCCTTGCAACTGATGCTGCTGCTCCTGGAAACTGGTAAAAGAGTAAAGTCTGCAGAAGTAAATCAGGCCGTGCTAATGAGCCTGTTAATAAAGCTTTTGTAAGCCCTTTCCACAGTCTAAGTGACAAAGCACACTGTCAACACTAAACCTTCACTATCATGCCGAAGATGAAGGACTCGTATTAATTTGGTGTTTCAGAGAGCTGGGGGAAAAAGCACAGGACCATGGCTAAGTGATAGTATTAGACAAAGGATGCTACAGTATTTCCTCATCAGAGATAAAAGTATTGTGCAGTCGAAGAATACAGACAACGTAACAAATGTAGCTATGTAAATAAGTTCCACATGGCTGAAATGAAATGTTAAAGCAAAACAAGAAGCAATAAAATCCTCAACAGGACATGTTTCTCCTACTAGCTCTATTTTCTTATTTTCCCATTGCCACCCTAGTCTAGCTCTAGCTATAACTTCAACAGCATGCAATGCTACTGTGTCATCTTATACACAGCATGCAAAAATATCTACTGCTCTAATGCACTGGACGTCTAAGGGTATGTTTGCTCTGCAGTCAGAGGTGTGACTGCAGCAGGCGTTGGTGTACCTGAATGAGCTTTGTTATAGCTAGCTCAAATACGCAACAACCATGAAGCAGAGGCAGCAAGGGCTGTACAAGCGATCCTGGGCCCTGAATAAGTATGCAAGTGGCCAGCCTATACTGCTGCCGCTTCACTGCTATTGTTGGCCAAGGCCACTAACTCAAAGCGAGCTCAGGTGTGTCGATGCGTGCTCTAGTCACACCTCTGACTGCCGGGCAGACTTCAAGGACCAGACATAACATGAGCAATGTCCAGTGATTGTCATCCTAAAGGCAACGCTTACTAATAATCATCACACGGTGTTTCATCCGGCAAGGGGCCGCGTGTTGTGCTTATCAGCACAAAAGTCCAGATCCTCCCCAGAATCAGTGGCAGAGAGGTGCCTAAAAACATTTGAGAATCTGAGCCAAAGGTAGTGAGCTGTGAATAGGGCAGGAACTGACCCTGTATTAATGGCAGCACTGCTGCATAGTCAGCTAGTTACCCCTGCTTAATGGAGTAACCCCAGGTAGCAGATGTGGTGCTTAGAATGGGAACATGTCATTTGTATGTTGCAGATTATCATTCATTCCATGTCTTCTTATGGAACCCTGCTGTGCCCAAGTGATGGGGCTCACTCTCTAAGCTTATAGGTAAGAGAATGGACATGCAAGGAGCTTGAGATAGACCTGTTTAGTCTGAACAACTACGTTTAGTGTTTACCTTTATTTGCACCCCTGCATATTCTCCTCTCACGCCCTGCTGGCCGCCACAAGAGAATGGGCAGGATCTGGAGATCCCACATGTATTTCTTCTTTGAAATACAGGGAGAAACTAAGGTTGCTCAGATACCAATGTTGGCAAATGCTGGGTTTTTAATTGCAGTCACCATATTCATCTAGGCCTCACATCAGCTCTGCACTGCAGCTCAGCCCCAAAAGCAACAGCAGTAACTGATTATACAGAACTCCAATTCTCTATATACAAAGCCGGCTACAAAGGGAAACTGGCTCGGAGACTTCCGGTTGGTTTCCTTTTGTGGCAACCTCTTTGCGTGAAAGAGCTTGCTTATTGCTTTTGCAGCAAGTGGAGAAGTACTTTATACACAGAAGAGCTACTGCTGGAAAACTCCCAGAATGCTGGCCAGTTTCTCTCTCTAAGCATTAGTGCCTCTGGGACCTTAAAGGGAACACACAAAATTTGGTCTGGAAGGAGATGAAAAAAGATACCAAAATAGATGGGAGGGTAGGAGCAAAAAACCCACAAGACAAAAAAAAAAAACTAGAAGGTAAAAAGTGGAGGGGTGGAGAAGTCACCAAAAATATCAGAAAAGAAAATATAGAAAATATAGAGATAGAAAAAATGAAAACCAAGAGGAACTGAAAGAAAAATCAGTTTGAATAATGGAGAGGGAGAGTGGACAACAAAACAGAGGCAAAGGGAGTAAAAGGAGAGATGCAGCAAGAAGGAATGAGAAGAGAAACCCGAATAGAAATGGAGCAGGGTGAGAGGAACCAGAAGAGGAGAAACAATGGGAGGAATGGTGTGGTGCTGATGTTGCTCTAGGATGATTTTTGCCACTGGCTGCAGAAGTGAGCGTTGATAACACAAGCACTGGGTTACTCCTTTGCCTCAAGGGAGGAGTAACAAGGTCCTGCGTCTAGCAGGAATGGTATTTGCTGAGCCCTGAAGGGGCATCTGGATTAGGATTCTCCCACTGACTTCAATAGGGCTCTGTACTAATGGGAGTCTGTTCTTCCCAGAATGTATGCATAAGCTTCAATAGCATAAGAGAACACCAAGACACAAGCAGATACCATGGTTTGGGGCAAAGATTTTAGCTCAGGTTTAGTACAAAGCCTGTTCAATGTGGCTCAGAATAATTTTTCAATTAGGATTTTGTGTGACATAAAGTATTAATGTATCAGGGGGTTAATATTTTTCCTTGACCATAGATAATTCCCACCTACCTGTCTGAGGATATTTGACTCATTGACTTCTGTTTCCTGCTGAATTTATTTTTATAAAATTGCTGTAGCATTTCTTTCCTGGCCGATTTTCATACATGAATGCCCCCAGCTAGTTCCTTCTGCCCGTATACTCTCATAAAGCTAGTATCATCACACCAGCTCTCTCCTGCGTTTCTCATAGGCCTAGTCATAGTGATCGGTGCACAGTGTATTACATTCTAGGTGAAATCTAACTAGTGCCTCACATACCAACTGTACCATCTGCTTTGATTCTTGTTTCTTTTGTATTACATCGCAGCATCATGTTTTCTTTCTTCGCTGCAGCTGCAAAAGCTTTGGGGCTGTTTCTATAATAACTCGCAGACAGTTTGGTTTAGCAGATAGTTTGGCTCTTTCATTCTTTGCTGTTGAAATACACTTGGTTCTCAGCAGGCATTTTATCTGCCGTCAATTAGCTGTTATCTAACACAGTGAAATGATTTAACTCCTTCTGCACATCCAAGCCTTGCTCCTCCTGAACTGCCGCTCTGCGCAGTTGATATCAATGTGCAAAGATCCAGGCAATCTTGTGACATTTTATCTTTTACTAGCACTCATTATTGTTAAAGGTCAGTTAGTGTTTCCATTATAAACCCATTTTTTTCAGGGCTAATAGCCGGATCCAGCACACTCTGACTTGTATACAGTTAATAGGGCTCCTCGCATGAGTCAGAATCATTACTCAAGCCAGTAATTTTCAGGATTGGGCCCTTAATAGCTTAGCTGTTCCATTTGTCACAGAGTAAAATCTGCAACACCTGAGAGCAATCCCCCAAAATGGTCAAAAACTAGTTTGTTTAATGGCAAAAAGGATATAATGGCTCTAGAATCTCAGTGGTGTACAATAGAAATTCGATGCTAGCCACACTACTAGCCACACTTCTGGTTTTGAATTTTTCTTATTAGCCACATTATAAAAAAACCACATTCATTAGTCACAATTCAATAGCCTGTTAGCCACATGTAGCTAGTGGCAAACTTACTGGACACTGCTGCAGAGATTTTACCACAGAAATGGCTTTATTTGGGGCCCAATCCTGCTCTCCTCGAAGTCAACGGGAAAACTGTAATTGACTCCAATGGGCGCAGGCTCAAACCCTTAAAACCTCATTGTGCGTCGGGGCCGAATCCTGCAACCCTTATCTACGTAGGTAGCCCTTGATGATACTTAGCCAGGGAGCCTCCTGGGGCAAGTGCAGCGTGTAGGGTCAGACCCTTGGGCTGCAAAGAAAACTGGAATTGGCTGCAAGTCCTTTGTGTAACCTCCTGGCATGAACAAGCTGCAACCCACAATGGTCACACAACCCTCACTGCCCTGACCTCCTCAAACCTCGCAATATGCCTGCATGGCATCTCCCCAGCTTGGTTGTTAGTCATGCGGGAGATTCCCTGAGGTTCATCGTGTGCTTTGAAAAGGTAGTTTCCATTTTAAAATATAGGCTAAAATGCAAGTGCTGTGACAATTAAAACAGGCAAAGAAGCAAAGGCAGGGTAAGAAAAGGCCTGTGATCGATCTCTAGTGACCCTCTGGGCATATTTTCTCCTACAGCCCAACCTTCAATGAGACCCCCTCATTACATGTCCAATTCAGTGCTGTATCTCTTGTTGAAGTCATTGGTGCTCCCCCGGGGATGAATGTGGCCCTGGCCAGTCTGTGAATGGGACAAAGTGAACACTGTATTTTCCCAATTTTCTGAAATTATAGAGAACACCCCCCTCCCTACTGTTAGATAATTTTGTTCAGTCTCGCTGTGACAATTTCTAGTGTTCAATAGCCTTCCACAACGTTTCTGATCCCCATAGCGAAGTGCACTTGTGGGTACACATCAGCTGCTGTGGTGGTAAACAAGTACACTGCTTATATAAGGCCTTTTAAAAGCCGCCTTACTGTGCCCAGAAATTACACCTCTGCTTCTTTACTTAGCTATGACGTCATCTTTGTTTCTGAGGATATATTTAACTCTTCTTTTAGAAGAGGGGCATAGAAACCACTTCAGAATCTGCTTTCCGTATCAAGTTGAATGTGGGTGCAGAAGCAAATTCATCTGCATGAAGAAGCAAATTAATGAGGGCACTGAGCTGAGAGATGGCGTAAGGCTCTCCTTCCCTTCCTGAAGGGCAAGTTTCACATCTGGTTCTCAGAAGTGCTAGGCATCAGTGGGAGTCATGAGCGCTTAGCAGCTCCAAAAATCAGGCTTGTAATGTCCCTACTGCACTAGCTGAGTACAAACCCAGTGGGGATGCTTTGCATTCAGTGCCCTAGAGGAGTAGGGTGAGGGCATATGGGAAGCAGTGTCTCCAGGAAAGGGCAAGGAATATGTTGAAGCATAAATCTTTAAATGCTAAAGATAGTTTAGTATGGAAACCAGATTGAGAGGAGATGTGATAAGGAGATATAAACTAAAAGGTACAGAGACTATCAGTTAAGCATTCTAGTTTGCATTATCCCATAATTCAAGAACAAGGGGTGTGAAATTCCAGCCCTATTGATATCAGTGGCAAAACTCTCCATTGATCACAAAGGGGACAGGATTTCACCCAGGAGCTTTCAACAGCTAGAAATCAGAGAAAAGGAAACAATTTTGTGTGACATAAAATTAACCTGTGGAACGCCCCGATGCAGGATGTGACTGAGACAAATAGTTCAGCAAGAGTCAAAAATAAGGCAAACTATTGTATGTTCTTAGGCCAGAGGCTGCAGAGCTAGCTGGGGAAGTGCATGTTATACCTCTCCATAGTTATAGCAACTGGTACTGATGAACCTGCCCTGTCCATCAGCACTGGCTAGTCCTGAACACCACAGGTACAATGCTTTCAGACATAGCCACTGGTTGGGCACCTCTTTCACTGAGAGCTATGAATGAGCCCTCAGCGTATAGTATACTGTACTTGTCAGAGAATACATTAATTAAATGAATAGACCCTGCTCGTTTCAGTGGTACTTACCTAGGTTTTTGGTTCAGGCAATAGTTTGGAGTGCTTTAGGTAAACACATGATGCAGCTCTGAAGTTCATTGACCGGATCTCACCCAGCTTTTACCTTATGCTTTTTGTAATAATTCTTTAGGGTGTCAATTGGTGATTGCTGTCGTTCAACCTTCTATCCTGGCCACTGCACACTGGCACCGTTTGTTGATTTGTACATTTCTTGTGAGACCAGAGGCAACTTTCTCCCTATCTTGTTTTCAGGCTGTACATGCATCTGTGAGCCAACAAGACGACTATGAAACTGCTCCTACAACTATCTTGTTACAATAATGTCAAGGGTTTATCTAATGTTTACAGATGTATCTTTTATTAGCAGTAGTAGTTTTCCTGCCTTTAATATATATTAAAACTAAGTCTCAAATGTATCAGAGGTAACAGGCCGGCAGTTTCAGAAACTTATTGCCAACGTCCCCCCACACACACAGTCACTTTTCATTGCAATTTGTCCCCATTTCCCACAGCCTGGACCCTGCGCTTTAGATGGCTGGTGGCACGATTTCAGCTGGACTGAGCACAGCCTCTTTTTGGTGAGTCCAGACCAGAGGTGGGCAAACATTTTGGTCCGAGGGCCACATCGGGGTTACAAAACAATATGGAGGGCTGGATAGAGAAGGCTGTGCCCCCACCCCCTATCCACTCCCTCCCACTTCCCGACCCCTGACTGCCCCCCTCAGAACTCCTGACCCATTCAACCCTCCTCCCCTCCCGCTCCTTGTCCCCTGACCGCACCCTCCCAGGACCCCCACCCCTAACTTCTCGCCGGGACCCCACCCTCTATCCAACCCCCCCTTCTCCCTATTCCCTGACTATCTCAACCCTTATCCACACTCCCACACCCTGACAGGCCCCCTGGGACTCCCATGCCTATCCAACCCCTCCACTCATTCCCCATCCCCTGACTGCCCCCTCCCCCTAGAATCTTGCCACACCCAACTGCTCTTTGTCCTCTGACCACCCCCAGGACTCCCTGCCCTTTGTCCAGCCCCCACCCCTCTGGCATCCTTACTACGCTGCTCAGAGCAGCGTGACTGGCAGCCACACAGAGCCAAACATGCTGCCCCACAGGAGCGCACAGCCCCACCCCCCAGAGCACTGTCTGTGCAATGGCATGGCTGCAGGGGAGGGGGAAGAGCAGGGGAAGGTCTGGGGGCTAGCCTTCCTGGACAGGAGCTCAAGGACTGGGCAGAACGGTCCCGCGGGCCGGCTGTGGACTGCAGGCCGTAGTTTGCCCACCCCTGGTCCAGATTGTAATTGCAAATTTTGGGCCTGTAGCTGACACCCATCCAGCAAATAACACTTGTGTCTCTGTCACATCTCTGGGGCTAGTCAAGAAGGGTCCAAAGACCTTTATTTGCACCTGCAGTTTGCAGCCACAAATGTGTCACACATGTCTGAAAATCTACCCCTGAGCCCACACTGTGGATCTTTGAGAAATGCTTTCTGAAATCCCGGTGCCGTGTATGATCTCCATGGTAGTAATGTTTCAACAGAGCGGTAAAGTTAGTGAGGTGTGACTTCACTTTATTTTTCTCAAGCCGCACTGAATATCTTTAATCAAGCTGTGCCATTTTTAAAATAATGGGCCTAGTTCTCGTCTGACTTATACACCTTCCACACCTGTGCAATTCCACTGGGCCACATCCTTAGCTGCTGTAACTGCATTCACAGCTCCTTTGACATCCATCGAGCTCCAACAAGTTAGACTAGCTGAGGAGCCGGCCCATTGACTTCGGTGAAGTTATCCCTAACTTTCGCAAGTATGAGAGAAGTCCCACTGTTTGTTTTGATCATTAGTCCATTGAAACCGTTCCTGAGACTTTCCCTCTAACCTGTATCAAAGTAACTGCTCTGTAATTTCCTCAGGTGCCCTAAGACTTTTTTTTTTGAATAATATGTCAGTTCAAGGAACAATCATGCAGTATGAGGGCTGGGAGATTTCATTGCTGAATGGCTGCTATCACAGAACTAAATCTTAGCAGCCTCCTTTCCGAATGGGCTGAATACCCACAAATGCCACTAACGTTGACGGGACTTCAAGTGTTCAGTACCTTTGAAAGTCAGGCTGTAAAAATCTCCAAGGTTTCAGGATCTTAAGGATGAGCTACTATCAAGTGATACCTGATGCTGGTGGGATAGTTTTTCCCTCTCTGTTCTCCAGAATAGATATAATGCCACCTACTGGAAAGAGAAAAGCTGCCATGGAAATCAGTGGGAAGTAGGAGTTGAGTTCGGACTCTCGTGATCTGAAGTGCTTCACTTTTCAGGTAGTGCCGCTGCAAATGAATTCTTCCTTGGGTCCGTCTCTGCGAATGCAAACGTCAGTCGAATCATAGATTCAAGTCTACCTTATGGCAATGGCAGATCTGTCATCACTGTGGTATTTTTACCAACCCACAAGGCTGGGATGCTCGCTCTCCCAGGGCTACAATGAATGGCATGCACATGTCTTTGTTGCTTCTTGGCACGCTTTTGCCAAGATCTAACAGACCGATGGTCCTCTGCTATCTCTCCTAGTGAGAGTCCATTACACTGGCTAGCAGTTAAGTTGCTGTGATTTGCCTTTCTGTCCCTCATCATTATGGCAATAATTAGCATTATTGGTACTGTCTGTAATAACACAAGCACTTATACATTGGGCAGAGGGGTTTCATTGGAGTGGAATGGGTGGGAAACCGGATGGGGGAGGGTCAAGCAGGTGGGAGATGGGAAATTAAGGCACCCTGAGTGGATGATTTTGGAGTCAAAATAGAGGAGAGGGAAGCAAGGAAAAGGAAATATTTTTGGGTGGGACAAGATTGCACTGGAAGGCAGAGGGAAGGGGTTTAGAGAAGAGAGTGCAGTTAGATAAGAAGGACGCAGGGACTCCGAGGAGAAATGAGTAGATGGCGACAGACTAAGGTTAAAGGAAGATGCTAGAAGTGAAGCTTCTGGGCTGGACACTGAAGTGATGGAGAAGGAACTGAAGAGGAGGAAGAAGGAGAGCAGGAGGAGAATTCTTTCTGGATATCATCAATTTTGTCTTTGGAAAGTCTATCAAGATTAACGAACAAGGATATGAAGGAGGATGTGGCTTGGAAGAGAACTTAGGCTGGTGCTGCTGGTTTTGTGTCTGTTCCTAGCACCTCACTGCATGTATTCAAATCAGAATTGGGGTTGCTTGTCCAGCATTCCATTGCAAATTAAATGAGGTTTTAAATTAAATTAGACTTTAAGATCTTTGCAACAGGAATCCTGTCTTCCTAAAGGTTCATACAACTCCCAGCATGTCAGAGCCCTGATCAGGGCCTCTGGATGCTACCACAATACAAGTAAATAGTAATAGGCCAGTAGACACCAATGTCGTCACTGCCTTTAGTAGGACAGGACAAAACACTGCAATAGGCTGACAGTTGAGAGATCTTGTAGGCCTCAAACATGAGCATGAAAGCAAAATAAAGAAAACTTAACATCCTTGTATTGGGATGCAGAAGGGGAGATGTTTTTGAAAGACTTGGTCTTCTCTGGGGACTGAGCCCAAGGCCCTAAATTTAACAGCTTGAGCTAAAGTGCTAAGGCTGGTAGTTGTGATAGACTCGCATTTCTGGAATTCGGCAAAGGTGGGATATATAACACACACTGAACAGCTGGTTACATTTCCACTACCACAAATTAATGAGCCTGATAGACTCGTAGACTTTATGGCCAGAAGGTCCATCGTGATCATGTAGTCTGACCTGCACATCACAGGCCACAGAACCTCCCCACTTAATTAAGATAAATTAACAGCATACACACAGGGATTTGATGCAATTTAGCTAGTTCATTCCTTTTGTTAATTCAAATTAACTTTCCTGCATATTTCCATGTAGGCAAACCCAAAGTAAGGCAATATTCAGTGTATTCTGAATATTGTATTCTAAATATTCTGGTGTGGGTGTGTGTGGGGGGGGGGGGAGTGTATATATATATACATACTGTATTCTGAATATTCTAGCTGGTGGAATCTACCACTTAATTATGGGAAATATAATGAATTGAGAGTTCTTTCTCGAGTCTGCTTCTGCAGTATTTCTGTTGGTGCTTCTGGACAAAAAAGGGGAATGAACAGAAAATGTGAGTAGAAGAGAACAGAATGTAGGAAGAAAAATCTGAAAGAGAGAAGCAAATTGGAGAAGAATAAAGGATTTCTTCTCTCCTGACCCTGCCTCCTTCCTTCTCATCTCTTCTGGCCTCCCCACTTTCTTCCTCAATCCCCTCTTCCTTCCCTTCCTTCATCATAGGCACCATCTCGTCTTCCTCTCTGTAGCTGGATTTTCTTTCTTCCCACTCTCTACAGTACTATATACCTTTGTTTTCCCACTGGATATGTCTTTCTGCTCTTCTCCCTCACTCCCAAGTGGAATGAGAACCCAGGGCACTGAATTTCTGAAAGCCGCTGTCTAAGTAGCTATAAAATTAAGCAGAACAACTTCAACCATCCCTGACTGGTGGATCTGATTTTATGCACTTCATGTACTGGCATTGCTGACAGCAGGGATTTCTGTGTTATGATCACTTTTTTGCTAACCGTAATGTGCCTAATTCTGATCTCACTTGCAGTGGTGTAAATCTGGAGTAACTGAGTTACACTGGTTTAGGTTAGAAAAAGAATTGGGATTCTGTATGTCTATATTACTTTTCCATTGGCTTATATAATAATCAGTATTCTCCTTCAGAAATGCAGGATCTTCCAAAGAGACAAACCCGTTTTAGCTTTATTAAGATGCATTGCTGAAAACTCTTGCATTGTGGGGAGGCCTCTATAAAGATATTGATTCTTGTCCATTGGAAATCACGTGCAGAAACAGGACAATAACCCCTCATTATGGATGAACTGATAAACATAAAACAGTTCCTGAAAAATGCTTGAGAAATCTACATCATCAAAAACCTTTCCTGCTGTAGATTAAAGATTTGAGTAGATGGAAACTGGATAACAGAATGTAAAATGTCAAAAGCGAGAGTGCATCTGGAAGTCTTGGTAGAGAGCTGCGATCGGAAACAATTTTAAGTAAATAACCAGTAAAAGTATTTTGCAATTAAATTAGAGATGTTTTCAAACTACCGTACTTCGCTATGGAAAACTGTCATCTTGAAAAGTCAAGTTTCATTTATTTTAATTAGCGCTGCCGTCAAGTATTCCATTTACTCCTTGGCAAAGGCTGACAAACAAGCAGACACCAGTCTGAAGTGTGTACATGTACAAGCTGATTGTGGGCCCTCCAACCCCATTCCACCCATGCTGGGCCAGATGCTCAGTTGGTGTAAATTGCCCTAGCACCATTGAAGTCAGTGGAGCTACACTAATCTACCCCAGGTGAGGAACTGGCTCTAAGTACGGCTCACTGTGTGCACATAGGGCCTGATCCAAAGCCCATTGAAGTCAATAGATTCTGTGACAGGATCCGGCCAAATGGCTACAGGAGACTGGTGGAAGGTAGATACATTAGACCCAGATTAAGCAGGCCCCTTTTCCCTGAGTAAGCTAACAGGGACTATTCCAGAACAATCAGGAACCTTCTAGAACCAATTAAGGCAGCAGGTTAATTAGGACACCTGGACCCAATTAGGAAGCTACTAGAACCAATCACGGTAGGTAGGCTAATCAGGGCACCTGGTTAAAAGAAAGACCTCCCTTCAATTAGAGAGAGATGCATAAGGAGCTGGGAGAGAGAGGACATGCTGCTGGAGGACTGAGGAATACAAACACCATCAGGCATCAGAAACAAGTCCTATGGTGCGGACAAAGAAGGTGCTGGGGAGAGGTCATGGGGAAGTGGCCCAGGGAGTCGTAGTTGTCGCGCAGCTGTTACAGGACACATTGTAAATATCTGCGATCCACAGGGCCCTGGGCTGGAACCCGGAATAGAGGGCCCGGGTTCCCCCCACCCCCCACCTCTCTATTTGACACAAAAGGAGTTGACATGAACTGTGAGTCATATCAGAGGGGAAGGTCTCTGGCCTGTTCCCGACCCACTAGGTGGAACAACAGAGACTGTGGGGATTGTTCCCCTTCCTTTCCCCCCATGCTGGCCATTGATGAGATTAGCCGCATGAACAGCAGGTTCTGATACAAGCAAATCCCCTGGAAAGCGCAGGACCCACCAACGCAGAGGAGGAACTTTAACACCACTTCCAATGACTTTTCCACTCTGTTACATGGTTTAAATACCAACATAGCTCTGTTGACTTCTGTAGAGTTACAATGGTATAATGAAGTGGAGGATCAGACCCATAGAAGTGCAAGATGTTAAAGACCTATTAACTCATCCATTCCATCCAGTCACAACAGAATGATTTTGTAGAGCAGCGTTCTTCAAAGATTTCCAGCCGTGGCCCCTTTCTGCGATCCGGGGTCCTCTCACGGCCCCTGTGGAGTATGTCCACCGAAATGCCACCAAATTGAAAGCTTCAGCTTTCTGCGGCAGCATTTCAGCAAGATAAAAATAAACCGCCGGTCTATTCAGCAGTCTCCCAGGTGGGATCAGTGGCGGCACCAGGGTCTCGCACACCCCCGAGGGTGCACACACCCCACTTTGAAGACCACTGCTGTAGAGTACACATAACAGTGCGCTGTTCAGCTTGGTTTCAAACTTGCCAAGCCTTAAGGCTTTCAACTCTTCCTTTGTGGGATTATTTTAAATCTAAAAGGTCTCACTGTGTCGTGCAGAGGGTTATTATATATAAAATAAATCTGAATATCGCCTTTCTTATTTCTCCTAATTATAATCCCTTGTCCCCACAATTCATCACTTCCATTATGTTAACACCCTTCAAATATTTCTAGACTCTTTCCCTTTCCTTGTTGTTTAGCCAAATTTTAATCTTAACTTTTTAATCTTTCACCATAAATCAATCTTTCCAGCTCCCTAATCATTTTCCTCTGGCAGCTTTTTTTGGAACTCCCTCCAATTCAGATGCATCTTTCTCCTAATGAGATGTGCAGCACTCAGTGCAATATTCTATGTGAGTTGCATCAAAGCCATATAGGGTGGGACTCTTAACTTCTTACTCCATGACGTGATGCTTTGCTATTTTCTGACCAAAGTTGCACTGGCTATTACTGCGGCCATATCTTAATGAAATGTCAGGTTCCATTTTCTGATCACTGTCATCTCTAAGTATCTTTCCACGTTGCTGCTTTCCAGGTTTGTCCCAGCTAGAATACTTTACACTTTTCCAGTTGGAATCTCCTTTTCTTATTTTGCACATAAGTATTATTGATTACTCAAGTTGCATGAACATTCTCCATTACCTCCCTGTTAACCTTCTAATTTTTAAGGCTTCATCACCAAGTCTTTTCCAGTTTTGAACTCAGGAGGTGTTTAAGTAGAGACTATTTAATACAAACATCATACAATGCATTCCATGCTCGAATCCATGACCCTTCTCTCTGCACTACTGGGGTGTTCAGGTCTTAATCTCTCCTATTGGTAATTTCCTACCTTCATCTTCCTGGGCAATGGAATAAATGAGAAAATCATCTCTGCCAATATTATCTTCATCTCTGTTCCCAGGAAAGTGAAGTCTTTTTAGAATTATTGTTACGTTGTCTTCTTCTGCATTGTTTGTTCCCATATTGACTACTTTCAGCACACTTGTCATGAGGACTCTTGTCCTGTCACCTGGAAGGCAGTGTATCCACCTGTTCTCTTTATTCAAAGTACAGTTTTCTATAGAATCAACTATCAGGATTTCTTCCCTTTTTTTTCTTTTTGGTAGCTCCTGTTCAGTGTTCGCACCACCCCATGTGATTGTACCGCTGAGATGACTATGTTCAGAGGTGCTGAAATGGGGTGGTGCCGCACCCCCGGCTCGAAGTGGTTTCCATTATATACATTTGCTTCAATGGCTTTCAGCACCTCCACTACACAAATTGTTCCAGCGCCCCTGCCCATGGTATTCTGGGAGCATGGTGCGGTACTGAAGTACTAGTAACTGTGTGATAGCCATTCTATGCATCCGATGAAGTGGGCTATAGCCCATGAAAGCTTATACTGAAATAAACTGGCTAGTCTCTAAGGTGCCACAAGTATTCCTCATTTTCTTTATGGATACAGACTAACACAGCTGCTAATCTTAAACCTGTGTGATAGCAGGGAGAGAAACAGGACTAGGATGAGCATGAGAGCAAAGCTTCACTTTTTTTTTCCCAGTGAAAGAAATTGGTGGAATGACAGCATGCGGAACGCTAATCTGAAGCTGAAATAGCACTTTTTATAGTCTGTGTGCGTGTCTCTATAATATATCTATTCAAACCTTGTTTCAGAGATTAAGAGAGTGCTTTCTTCTCTTTGGAACTCTATTTTGTCATACTTTAGCTGACAGCAGTTGGGGAGGGTGAGATACTTTAGTTAGCCTCAAACAACTTGCTGAGTGCTTTTAGGTTAGACTGCTGTGCTGTTTTATTGGAGCTGACACCATTAACAGTAAATAGAGAAAATTTTTATTTTTGGACCTATAAAATGAAGTGACTACATGACATTAATTTGGAGTCGCAATAGATAGAGGACAAAGCACAACGCAGGAAAAAGTTGGTCCAACGGACACTGCCAATTTCCTTCCCCAGCGGTCTCTGTCAGTGTTGGTCTAACCTGAGCAAAAGCAGCATGTTAGGTGCTTTCTCGCCTGTTGAATTTTTGTGCTATATCTTCTGTCACTGGGAAATTGTTCGACAAAAAAAAACTGTAGTAAAAGGCTGACCTCTTCTCACTGAGATCCAAAAGGCTACATTTAAATGTATGTTTTTAACCATTAGTACTAGGGTGTTCGTTTTGAGGTAGCTCCAGGGCCCCAGTCATGGGTCAGGATCCCATTGTGCTAGGTGCTCTACAAACACAAAAAGATGGACCCTAGCCTTAAAACCGTATAATTTAAGACAAGGTAAGACCTGCCTAAAGGCTCCCAACTCCTGTTGACTTTCAATGGGAGTGACTTGGGCACTTAACTCTGTTAAGCACTCTTGAAAATCCCACTCTACAACTTTATGAGACAACAGATGGCTACAACAAATGGGCCCAGGGTAATACTGAGACACTACTGCAGGCCAAGTTGGTTGTAGTCATCACAGTGCAGGAAGGTTTTGAAGGCAAGACATGATAGTTCAAATGCTGAGCTTAGTTACACTATTGTAAACCCACTGCCATCAGTGGAGTTACTCCTGATTCACACGGGTGTGGCTGACATCAGAATCTGGACCGACTGTGCCTAAGGTGAGTTATAATGAGGCTGGAACACACATCCACACGGACTTGCTCATGTGAAGAAATGTGAGGAACATTTATAATGAAATATGCAACTGTTTACAGTATGTCACAGACCATTGCAAATTCTTTTTCAAAGAAAATTTTGCTAGGGCACATTAAGCAAAAATGGCCCTTTTTCTTTGGTTTAAAAAATGGCCAGACAAACAGGCCTGTTTCTGAGTGAGACTATGTAGAAACGATCCCATTTTTCAAAGGAAGATGCTTTGTGCATTGAAACCGTGTGAAAATTTACACTTCCCCAAGACTTTGAGGTAAAAGTAGCCATGTTGTCAAAATCATGAATAAACAGAAATATGGGGAGCTTCAGAGAAATGCATAAAGGCCCTGATTCAGGAAAGCATTTAAGCACATGCTTAATTTTAATCATGTGCCTAGATAATTTGACTTCATTGGGACTTAGATATCTGCTCAAGTGCAATCTTGAATAGGGGTGCTTTCTTAAATTAGGGATTAAGGTCCTACTGGTTCACAAAAGGACTATACACAGCCAGAAGGGAATGAAATTCATCATTCTGTTTAAGTACTATTGTGGAATAGCTTGTTTTTGCCAGTGATCTATTCTCCCTCTGTCTTTCACTCTTGTACACAAAGTAGCAGTTACTCCTTTGCAAAATCTACAAGCCTCATGACCCAGTAACTGCTTTGCTTAGGATACTTAAGATGAGTGAATTCATTTGGAAGGAAAACTAAAGAAGATCCTAATTTTTTTTTTCCTATTGCCCTACATTTCTTCCTGACTTTGAAATACTTTCTTGATCTTAACGTAACTAGCTTTGCACTGCGCTTGGAACTTGGCAGACTTCCTAAATATAAAAACCAGGCCTCTTTTGCCAGGTTGATTCCTCCAAAATCAATGTACAGCCCTCGATCCTACATAATTTTGTGCACTTGATGTCCGGGGGAGTTTGAAGTGCCCAAGAAACAGCAAAGCCAAGAAAAGCTGCACTTTTCACACAATTTGGTGGTAGTTGTGTGACTTAACAGTGACATCCAGTGGTCAGTGAGGTTCGTCAGTCATAGTCATGACAAAAAAAAACCACGCCATACAGGCTGAGATAAAGACAGTAGTGGGCTGTCTTTATCTCAGTATCTTCTTACCTCTCTGTAAGGAATGCTCACTTCCAAATACAGCTCTAAGTGAGATCAGCTATTTTTTTAGCTGAGAGGTAAAATAAAACTGTCATGTAAACTTCCATTTTATACGCTGGCATAAAGAGTAATTTAAAACCCACCCTGTTTTTCCTCAGCCTTGTGTAGTTGCAGCATCACTAAATATTATTCATAATTAAACTGCTAAAATATAGAAATATATCCAAAACATATTAAACGTTAAAGTAGAGAAACTTTTCCTTCCAATAGTTATTATGCTAAACACAAAAATAAGCAGTTTTCATCTCAAGTTTAACTTTACAGGCATATTTTAACATGGTAATTTGGCTTTCAAAAAAACCCCTCTCACTGTGAAGTTTAATGATACCACATGAAGCAGCTTGTCATTTCATATTTATATTCAGATCTGAGCCTTCACAGCTCCCACTGTGTTCTGCGGTGTTTCGCTGGAGATATTCTGATGGTCTTTTTCAAAACAAACTCCAGGAGAAACGGCATGGAAACTTGCAAACAAATGAAAGGCTTCCTAAACTCATGACTTGGGGTGTGTTTTGAAGCATGAGTTGGATGTGTGGGTTTCCTAAATGCTAATGACTCTAAAGTGAAGGGTGAAATGTTTGGTCAATGTAGCATAGACCTTCTCACCATTCTGTTCACTTGCTATAAACAGTGAAGTAACTATCGTGGATCTTGGAGAGCCCTCAGGCTGGGAGAAGTTTGGACCCAGGTCCTCCGGGCAGATTCAGGCAATGCTGTGAAACCTACAGCCTCAAGAGGCCCTAGATATTAGGGGATCCACCCCACCCAGAACAGGTGCAAATCCCTGTGCCTTGGGGTCGGGGGTAGCAGTGGCTTTGTGATGACATGGATCTGTAGAAAGAACCACTTGACTCCTCTTTGGAAGGATGTCAGCCTCTTAATCTTGGCCCTGTGTGGGATTCATCATAAGTTCCATCCTCCCTGCCTTACTTGAAGGGAGATTTCCATCTGCTGCTCCCATAACTCCCTCCACAAACACACCCCAGATCTGGGCACCATTCAAATAGCCCATCTAATTCTCCCGCCCCCGCCCCCCGTCAGCTAACATGGCAAAAGAAGAAGGTGCAGGGGACAGGAAGCTGCACCCTGAATCCTGGGCACTGCCACGGCATGGGGAAACCCCAGTTCTGGCTTTGCAGGATGCTCATCTGACACATCCGGTCCAGTTCTGAATTTTACAACTAGCCTGACCTCACTAGCTATCCTGGTCCTGAACCCCTGCCTCATAGATTTGGCAGCATGAACCCGTCTTCACTAGAAATTCAGGGAGCTCTGTCAGATCACTTACACAGCTAAACTTCCTGACCTGCCCCTCTTTCAGATGGATGTCACAGACAGTCCAATTACCAGCTCAGTTGTCAAGCCTCACAGGAGGCTTTTCTTTTTCATGAAAAATGTGGAAGGCTTTGGATATTTTTAGCTGCTGTTGCTCTACAAAATGCCTTGCGTCCTTTTGGCAACATGAGGTCCTTTCACACTCTCTTTAGGGGATAGCTGTATTTCATGGTCTTTTATCCACCCAAACCGCAAAGCAACTTTTTATAGTTCCAGCAAGAGAGAGGCTGAGAGGCCTTTATAGGTACCCATGTCTCCTGCTGATTACTGTAGAATTCTTACCAGAAAAGATTTTGACTGCTCCTTCCTCCTCTTTTCTTTAGGCTGGCCTAGAGTGGCCTAAAGTGGCAGCTTCAGCATCGGAAGACAGGACACTGGGCTGGATGGACCTTTGGTCTGACCCAGTATGGCCATTCTTATGCTCTTATCATGGATGGAGCAGCAGCCTGGATGGCGGGAGCTCTAGGTTCTAGTTCTAGTTCTACTTCTGCCACTGACTCACTGCAGACCTTGGGTAAGCCTCTGTGCTTCTGTCTGTGAAATGGGGAGAATACTGCTTCGCCACTGGTGTACAATACTGTGGTCTAGCCTGGCTCCTTCCTGCCTGCCTGAGAAGTGGCCAACACGTAGTTATGCTGCCCAAGGAACGCTGCAGATTCTCCCATCTTTTCCTGATGCTGTTTATTGCCTGCTCCATTCAACTCGGCTGCGTTGGTTAGCGTGATCGGGGGACAGAGTGCTCCTGATTACCCACTCCCCCGGTTTGCATGGCCTATGGCAGCTGTTCTCACTTCCCTTGTGTTGGAGTAAACGGAATAAAGGGGATACCCAATGTTTCTTTAATTGCCCGCATGGGCCAGCAATATGGATATAAAGTGCTATATACATGCAGTGAATGTATTGTTCATCACTCTCATCCTTCTAGCTATCTGCATTTCCATTGTGACGGTCATTGTGGGTCTGAGCACAGCAACCCACCATTAACGAAACTTCCCCACCTCAGCGGCTCTCAGAAATCCCAACACTGTTCAAGTTGATTCATAATGTTCTTTCAATTATTTCCAGCTCCTCTACAGACTCCTCGGTAGGATGTAATATGTAGGATGTATATCGTAGGTGTTGGGACATGTGAGAAGATGCCTGGTTGTCTGGCCACGGAAGAACAGCCAGGTGAAAAGCTGAGCCAGCAATACGATCAAGTAAACAACTGGCTCAGCAAACTAATCTGAATGCTAGGCAGCAAAGTGTTTATACAGCATATAATGAATCGCTTTGTAACAGTGTATTTGAGGCGAGCACCTTAATGTGGGTGTGCACTTGCATTTAACCCTATGCTGTGCCCTCTTTTGCTAGACTGATCACTCACTGAAGCAGCAAGTAAACAACCTATTTCTTCAGCTCCAGAGTCTCTGTGAACTGGTACATTGGGTGGCAGGGAAAGAATTGGTCAACACCCTACTAATATCTATATTTATCCCAAGGTTAGGGTGGCCCTACTCCACCCAGATCTAAGTCAAGGGAAAGCGAGCACTTCCAAATGACGAGTCATTGGCTAACACAAGATAACAGGCAGATATCCATAATATTTTGTTTAGAAGGTAACATATTTTCATAGTTTCTAGATGCTAATTGTCATGAACACTGTCAGATGGCTCAGCAAATTGAAACTGACAACATCAACCTGTTCAAGCCATTTAAAATCTCTCCAGGATTGTAAGGGACCTTGCCAGCCAAGCAGTGTTGGCATCCCCTGTGATAAAACCATCTTGCTTCTTATTAATGACTGGCTTTACAAATGAACAGATTTTCTTAATGCGTAACATCCCCTCATAGTCGCCACTAAAGGCACAGGGAGTATGTAAGAAAATCTGAGGGGTTTAGAAAAAGAAAAGAGAGAGACACTTTCACCCTAGTGCAAACTTGATAAAAAGAAGGTATGAATCAAAAATGAACAGGTCCTGAGTCACACAGCTGGGATACCGGTTCGGGGCTAGATTTCTCAATATCCTACCATCATCAAAGTTCAGAGATGTTGTGTGAAACAGGGTGGCTTGCCCTGAGGCTAGGAATGTGGGGCTAAGACAATCCTGGTTAAGGTGAGCTCACCAAAAGAAATCAGGGGTTCCAATATAAAGGCAGCGAGAAGCTGCAGGGTTGGGAGGGTGGTTGCTAGAGGTAGCTGAGACTGCCAGAGATAGGAGATGAGCAATGATCTAGGTATTGCTGGGATGGGAGACTGGGTGGAGCTGGAGCTGAAGAGAGTCTGTGTGCGTGTAATTTTGAGACTTTCTAGAGTTCTGTTTTGGACAAGCTCTGTCGCTACTTTAAGGGAGATTGAATTAAAGGACTTTGGGCTGAGAAGGCTGCTGGAAAATGCCATGAGTTTATAAAGGGCCCCTGCCGAAGGGGAAATAGACACGGGTGCCGGCCATGATCCTACACCATGATTCGGGATTCTGGTTAAGCTGATTATGGAGTGGGAAACAAATTTTCAAAAGCACCAAAGTGACTTAAGAGTCTATGTCCAATTTTCAAAACCAGAGCCTCGGTTCCAATGACTTTCAGTGAGACCAGGGCAATTTCCTGCACTGTGCTCGGAAAACCATACTGAATTAGGTTTAAGCATCTTTGGAGTCGTAGTCATAGAAGGCCAGAGGGGACTACCAGACCATCCAATCTGACTTCCCATACATCACGGGCCACCAACACCACCCAATACCCACATACTAAACCTAACAGCAGAAATGAGGCCAAAGTAAATGACATTTATAGAACGCTAGACTATGAAGTGCCAAAGGCAGAGAATCAGGGCAGCTCAGGTGCCACTGTGCTCGAAGCCCCAGCCATGTCAGAGGAATATTTAAATGGGCTGTAGCCAGATAATCCTGGCAAGTGACCTGCAGCCCCATACGTTGTCAACAAACAAACAAACAAGATCACTGCCAATCTGACCCAGGTGTCCCTTGTATTAAACGCAGTGGTTATATATTATTGTGGGCCTGGGCGATCAAAGGATTGTATCGATTTTGGGGACAATATGTGTGAAGTGCAATTTCTGGGAAATACCTAAGGGGAGGTGACTGCAAATGCCCTCCACTGGTTATTCACAGACCAAACCTTTTAAAGCTACACCCTGTCTGCTGATTACCTGTTCCTTTACGGTTGGAAATCAGAGGCCCAAGCAATATAAAAGCTGGTTGGTCTGCCCAGTCTGGGTGCTTGTTCTGAGCTGAGGCTGTTATGAACTTGTAACCATAGGAAAAATCCCTTGGTGGGGTTTGAAGGCCTAACTCCTCCGAGAGCCCTACCAGGTGTTCTCTGGTAAGCTTATTTGCATGTGTCTAGGTTTTGCATTTGTTTTAATGTTTTCTCTGTAATGTGCTTGTTCAGACAGAGCTGTGCAGTGACTTAGAACTGCTGGCAATTACATTGTTCCTCGCTTTAGCAGAGAAAGCAACACACTGACACTGGCCTGTTTAGCCAGTCTGGCTGGTGGGAATATCACAGGGTAGGCAGGGAACTGTGCAGCCTGGAAAAACCCTGGTCAGGAGGGAGGAAGAAGCAGGTCTCTGTCCAAGAGAGGTAGCGGCTGGGCAGCAGAAGCCTCAGCATGGGTACCTTTGGTCACAGGTGCCAACTTTTGTCGGTGCTGGTGGGTGCTCGTACCACCCCCCACTCCCAGTTCCTCCCCTGCACTGACTCGACCCCTAACCCAAAGTCCCTGCCCAAACTCCGCCCCTCCCTGCTCCTATTGGACCCCTCCCCAAGTCCCTGCTCTGACACCGCCCCCTCCCTCCCAGGCTTGCCAAGCAAAACAGCTGTTTTGCAGCGCAAGCGCTGGGAGGGAGGGGAAGAAGCAGGAGGCAGCGGCATGCTCAGAGGAGGAGGCGGAGCAGAGGTGAGCTGGGGCAGGGCTGGGGGGAGCTGCCAGTGGGTGCAGAGCACCCACCAATTTTTCCCCATGGGTGCTCCAGCCCTGGAGCACCCACAGAGTCGGCAGCTATGCCTTTGATGAGCCAAGGAGGGAGAATACAAGTGCAGGTGCTCTGAATTGTGACACTGGGAACTACTGTCAAATAATATATCATCATGATAAAGACACCTCTCCAGTCCAAATTAATTTACTTGTCCTTCCCCTTGGCTTCTTTGAAGATATTCTAGGAATAACCATCTGGATCGATTGATGGATTACAGACAGACGGACGTTGTTTAAACCAGCACTGAAAGAATATCGACAAGACAAGTAAAAAGCACGGGGCTCAATCCTACCATCACTTAAGTCCACAGTAAAACTCCCATTGACTTCAATGAGAGCAGGATTACATCCCATACTTCGCCGGCTCATTGCTCTCCTTTCCCATCTGTCTGAGGGCTGTTTTTTTACTTTTTCTCCTTCATACTGTCACAGCCGTGCTTAATACTGAATAGAGCAAATTAGCTTGAGAAATTATAGGGGGTAATTAATTCAGGTAGCAAACACCTGGCAGATACTTTTTCAGGCGCAATAGGCACAGAAGCCTAGCGGTACTGCACCTGTAGCCAAAGGGCGTTCTGGTTCCTGCCATCTGTAATGTATCAGGGCTGGGGAATATTTCCCCAGAATAGCAGCTTTGTTCCTTCAGTAACCCCAGTAACTTCATGTTAGTGTCTCGCAAGCGAAGCTAGTGCTTTGTGAGTGTCACCGCCTGTTTATATTACTTTACCTTTTATTTATGGAATCTCGTTTGCTCTCCTGGGCTGATATAAACCAGGCTGACATTACTGACTGGAGATTTATTGTGCAACTTTATATACGCTTTAATTAGCTCTCCATTCGTCTCCCTTTTTTCTGACAGTTCTATAAGAAATCACTCATCAGGTGCTAGAACCATATGGGAATTAATGCAGGTTTTAAATGCATTGTGGCAGTCAAGGTGAAATTAAGGGCCTTCAATTACTCAGGGAGTGTCCACTGCTGTCAAGTCTATATTTAGGGTTTTGCACATCAAAGTTCGGTCCCTTTAGTTTAAATAAAAATACATGATTCCACCCAGTCACACGCCGGCTCAAGGACCACCATGGCTAATCTGTTCCACATTTGTTCCAGTGTCAAGACATCCAGCAACCGAAGCCAAGGAGTTACATTAAAATTAATGCTTTTAGAAAGAATTGTTGGGGGTTTGGTCACTTCAATTTTGGTTTTATTAGGCTGCCTGACATCTCCAATGTTTGGTGTCAATGGTGGTTGAAATACGGTACTGTTATATTACAGTCACTTCAATTTTCGCATTCTGTTTCTATTAGAAATCTAACTGATTAGGTGTTTAACTTTCCGGCTCTGCCAACCTGAGAAGGAAAATAAAATAAGCCCCTTTCTTTCTGTCATAAGGTCTAGAGAGGGGGAAACGTCCTTTGCTGAGAAAAGAGTCGCTTTTAACTCTTGGGTTGTATTTGTTTTTTGACTCGGCTGGATCTCCAATGTAATGTGCCGATTGCAAAGAAGTTCCCTTCACCCACGAGTTTGTGGAGAAGATGGATTTCTGACCCAGCTTATCTTGGGGAACATTGTAGTTATTGATTTATTATTGTATTACGCTGGTGCCCACGAGCACCAGCCAAGGCCAGGGCCCCACTGGGCTGCATGCTGTTCAATGACATCATAAGAAATATGCCCCACAAGGTTTTCAGTCTGGTGGCAAAATAGTTACTTGCTTTTCAAGCACAGGAGGGTAAAAGTTGTAAGATCCCCTACTTGTTTTCTCTGTGTCAGCTACCCATATCACAGGTCAGGTCAAGGAGGAGAGCAGCCAGTGCAGGGCTCTTCCCCTCCCCATTTCCATGCAGGGGAGAAGGCAGAGCGGGGGAGTGGAGGGACGCTTGGCTCTGTTCTTCTCCTAGTGTGCTGGCCAGGAAGGAAGGAGGAAGCAGCAGCCTAGAGGAGGTAGCAAGCTGGCTCAGAGTACTTCCTCCACCTGCAGCTAGGGTGGACAAGGGACTAGATTGAGACTCTGACAATCACAGTCTAGGTCTGCTCCTAGCACTGCGCGTTACTCAGGCTTTGTGGCAGCTGAACCATCAGTAGACAAGGCAGATGGGGGTCTGAGGCAAAGACGGATTAAGTGACTTGCCCATGGTCACATAGGAAGTCTGTGGCAGAGTCAGTGATTTAACCCATGTCACCTGAACCTCAGCTGAGGGGCTTAAATCACAAAGCCAGCCTTCCTCTCAGAAGTATAGGTGCCGGAGTGCTGGTCGTGGCAGCAGAGGTGTGGCTGAGCCATGCCGTGCCTGTACCCACTGGTTTCAGGTAGGTAGGGACACACCACAGCTCAGCCATGCCTCTGCTGCCACCACCAATGCTACCATAGCTGCCCTGCTATTTATACTCTCGCAGGTTTGATAAGAGCAAGTGCGTATGTGTACCTGAGCAAGGAACCAGACCTGTAGCTCGCAATGTAGACACAACCTTAGACATAGCCTCTCAGATTCTTGATGTGATGAGGGAGATGTACCTAGCCTTTGGAACAAAGCAGCAGCATTGTTCATTGATCTTCAAACCCAGGACTGTCTAATGGAATTGGATGTTCCCATTATTATAGGTGGTGTGGTAGTGCTTCCCATAGCTAAGGTGACCTAATACTTCCCATGACCTGCCTCTGTTTTCAGTTGCTTAGAACTTCGCCAGACTTAAACCATTCAGAGCCTAGCTGTTGTCCTGGTTTTTGTAGGTTGTGTGGCAAAGGACAGTTTTAAGGAGGGATTTGAAGGAGGATAATAGTTTTACAGCTGTTTACCCAAACCTTCTCCTAAGCATTAGGGGTAGCATGGGAGAAAAAACAAAGGTGCTTGTTTGAAATTTAAACAAGCTGGCAATGGAGGTGAACATCATGGGCCCATGGGAGGCCAGAGTCCACCTTTCCATGCTGAATGAGAGACGGTAGGTAGTCTGGGAATAGGTCATGAAGGGCCTTGGAAGTGAAAACTAGTAACTTATGTCCGATGCACCAGAGAAGAGGAAACCAGTGAAGGAATGCAAAGAGAGGTAACACGGTCAAAGTGAGGGGCTAGGGGCCAGGGCTAGGCACAGAAACTGAGAGCAGAAAGAATCTAGCTAGGCACAGAAACTGAGAGCAGAAAGAATCTCTCTCCTGTGCACCTCATGCTGGTCCCCAAGCAGCGTGGAGGAGGAAACAGCCTTGCTCAAATGCAGAGAGATACAAAATGGGGGGGAGGAGAGGTAGATATAGGTGAGAGGGCCGGGGCAGGAGGTCACAAAGCAAGGGGGTTATTAAACTGCAGTGGAGAGAGATTAGAAGCAAGAGTTGCAGCCATTTTGTGGACTGAATGAAACAGGGTTCCGGTGAACAAATTAAAATATGATCCTGCAATTAGACATATCGCGTCTGCCCAAGGAAACCTAAATGAAGGTTGCAGGAGCAATGTTTTGAGGTTTAACATTCCAGCATTTGGCATTGCAGACCGTTACTTTGCAACCAACTGATCCCACAGCCCTCTGCAGCATCTCTTCTTCGCCTGGCCAGAGAGACGTAGCCACCTCTGGAATGGAAAGCAACTGCTTTTAGCACGCAGCAGGATTACACAGCAGAGGCAAGAGAGTGTATCCAACAACCGTTGAAGTATGAGCCTCATCAAAGCAATCATTTTCCTTCATGGGAGAAGAATGAGAGAAAACAGGTTAGCAGGGGAACATTTTTAATAATTATTGGGAAACAGAGGGCTTATCACAAAATATATTTGAAAAATAGTAGAAAAATGCACCTGACAATTGGTGGATTTCTTTTTTTCTCCCTTCAAGAATAAATGTACAGTGTAACTCATTCACAAGCTATACCATTTGATATGGTAGTTGCCAAGGTAACAATGCTACTTTGAAAGGAAGATTAACTAGGTGCCTGAATTCTGCATATATCACCAGCATGCAAAACTTCTAGTGCCTTAGCAATTTTCTCACTACCTTTTGCTTTCTTTCCTCTTCTTGTGTCCTTCTCTTCATGGCTGTTACACACAGATCTGTAGTCACTTCTCCCTCTTCTCCTTATCAGTTTGAGGCTTCCCTCACCTACTGCCCAAGTCTCACGGGGCATTTGGGTAGGAAGGGTGATGATACGTCAGAGAACATAATTGTAATGGTTGAGGATTGCAATAAAAATTATGCAGTGCTCAGCCATTATGAAAAATCAGACCACTTGTAGTTGGCTAAATATGGACTTAAGGGCTTAATTTTATCCTCCCGTTTTTGAAAATCTTGGCTATTAGGGCCTGATTTCCAGAGCTGTAACACACCTACAGTTCTAGCTGAAGTCACTGATGAATGTGGGTAATCAGCACCTCCCCAGTGGGTCAGATTGGGAAGCCTTTACTTACACTGAGCAGTACCTTACTCCTCATCTAGTCCCATTGGAATCAACAGAACCACCTGTCAAATAAAGAGCTACTCTTTACAGGTAAGAAGAGTACCACGATCTGGACCGAAAATCAAGAGCTAGGTCTCTAAACTTGGGCTCTCGAAATGCACACCGATGCTTACACAGACACTACCCCAAAGGAGTTTGCAAGTAAGGCCCCAACCCTGCAAAAACTCTCACGCACTGAAGTTGGCTCAGTGTGAGTTAATCCACTAAGGTCAATGGGACGACACAGTGCATAAAGTTAACTTTGTGGATAAGTGTTGTCAAGATGAGGGCCAGATTTAAGACAAAACTCATAATTATTTCTTCTTAAATCAAAAAACCGCTTGGTCCATCAGAGTTGCCATACGCCCACAACTGCTACTCGTAGCCTTCAAGATCCTACAGCACTGGCTAGTTTAATTCATGGCAGGCTCTGTCTCTGTGACCCTTTGTTGCACGCTCTGCATGAGCCACGTTGGCCTTGGATTACCTTTATTGCATATGGGCTGTAAGAATTTCTGGACTTCACATCACACTCTGAGTCTGATTCACAAAGACTATAACTGACCATTTGCAATGTATTGCTATTATTCTTTTTTTTTTGCATCCACACGGTAAGAGGCACTCCGGAGAACACAGAAGTCGCCATCCCAGTCCCCCACCCCACCCCCAAAGAGCTGACAGTCCTTACAAGGCTCCTCACTGATGCATTGGACGATGCATGAAGAAGCCAGTTTGACAACAATAACAGAATTGTTCAATCCTCAGTGTGCAGCTGTGATCGGTCTGAACTGTGCGCAAGTGTCACCTTAACAAGGTGGCAGTAAGTGTGGATAAACAGAAACTTTTCCTTCTTTCCTATTGCACCCACTCCCAATTAGAATATGTTTCCAGACAGGACCTCAGTCATGAATGGCAAAAATAGCTAATGTAGGCAAGGCTGTTGTAGCCGTGATGGTCCCGGGATATTAGCAAGACAAGTTGGGTGAAGTAATATTTGTCCAGTTAAATACTACAAGATGTACATAATGTATTCCACAAGCAGTCCATGTGACTAGAAGTGACTGGGCAGGAGACCTATTTCCTGAAGCATAGGAATCAGCTTAATCCTGAAGGTGACGTGATGCCCGCTTAACAGATCCCCCGTGTTGCTTCACGTTAGAAGAAACGCTCATCGCTTTGCAGTTACGGCAGGGTTGTTTTAAAAAGATTACTGCACGCTTTTTAAAAACGTGTTGGACCTTCTTACCTGCCTTGCTTCATGTCCAAAAAACCAAAGCTGCAATTTATACTAACAGAGAGAGATGTTCTTTTATCTCTGCACCACACTGCACACGTTTTGTTAAAACCCACAGACATCTGAGGGGGGAACCAGTACCTGAGATTCCCTTGAAGTGGCTGACCTATAAATGGTGTGGTGTGCCTTTGATTTCTTTAATCCCTGAGTTTTGGCCACCACTAGTCATGCCCAACTGTGAGATTAATGTGTCAGAATTACTGGCATGCTGTTCTGATCATTTCACTGAGCTATAGAAGTCTCTAGGTAGAGCTGGAGAATATCCAAGAGAGAGAAAAGAAAGTATCAGGCTAGTTTGCATTTGAAGTTCTATACTTGAGAGATCCTCATCGAAGCCCTCAGAATCATTAGGGCAGGTCTCTTGGCCTGACCCATGTTCGGCAAGATTAATTTATTTGAAAAGGCCAGATAAAAGAGAGGAAGCTGCTGGCAGGACATGTCTGTGAGGAACCCTCGGTTTAGGAATGTCAGATGTAATCCAGTTGTTTCCACTAGTACATAGTATATAACCCAAAGCAGATTTTGGTCTAAGAATGTTTTCCCTAGCACATGGACAGTGGGCGTGACCCAGATCAAGGGCAGGGGGAGACAAGGAAAATGAGACATAACTCGCCTTCTCTTGTTAAAACAGAGGGAAGGACAATGTGGACACAAGAAAGAAATGTCTAGAAAGAATCTGCTAGTCCTTGAGATATCATATTTCTTCATTCAGATTTCAAAAATATATACATGTTCTCCCTCTTGATCCTGCCACAGCCCAGATTTGCTAATCTTCCAGGCATGTTTCTCTTTTCTAAGGCTGTTGAGAAGAAGGGTGGACGGAGCACTGGTATGTATGCAGGCAGTCTTTTTGCATTATTTTATGATTTTAGTTGATGGGCTAGGCACCCAGGCACCAGTTCAGCAAAGCATTTAATTGCACGCAAAGTCCCATTAAAGCTAATTGGACTTAATAACAGCTTAAAAGTTAACGTGTTTCTGTACTTTCTTGAATAGGGATGCACTTAATTGTGCTTACGTGCTTTTGTTAATTGGGGCCCCAAAGCACAGGATGGGCATGTATATATTTTTGAAATCTGAATGAATGAAGAAATATGATATCTCAAGGACTAGCAGATTCTTTCTAGACATTTCTTTCTTGTGTCCACATTGTCCTTCCCTCTGTTTCAACAAGAGAAGGCGAGTTATGTCTCATTTTCCTTGTCTCCCCCTACCTTTGATCTGGGTCACGCCCACTGTCCATGTGCTAGGGAAAACATTCTTAGACCAAAATCTGCTTTGGGTTATATACTATGTACTAGTGCAAACAACTGGATTACATCTGACAGGGTGACATTCAAAACCAGAGAGGATACGACTACAAAGCTTTAGATTTGAAGCACCAAACAGCAAGAAAACTGGCATAATATTACATGTGCATGAAGCCACATTGAAAACACATTCATGCAAGACAAGCATGCTTGAATTTAGACTGGACCAACCTTTCAGCATAATGGCAGATACCTTAATTAAAGCCAAAACAATATTTTGAGTCTAATCCTCTTATTCAACCTAAAGATGTCACCAGCCGTTGACTATGCTGAAAGTGGTCACGGAAAGTAGCAGTCTTTTCACCTTTAGTTAATACTGCCTTTCTGGGAATTCTAAAGATCATTCACAGAATGGATGATAACTTTTAAAAACCTAGTAAAGTTTTTCATCCTGACTGCAGATTTTTCATATTAAAATAAATGTTCAAATACCTTTTGAGATTGCTATAAACCACTAAGAGCTGGTTAGTTCAGTTCTAAATCTGAAACTCCCTTTTTCTTGTCGTTCGTGACCTGCAGTTCATGGGAGAACTAGCGGAGCGGCTGGCGAAGCAGAGCAGCTGATGGAATGGAGTGGAACGGAGCGGAGCGGATGGTTGCGCAGAACAGTTTCTGGGACAGCTGGTGGAACGGAGCAGTTTGTGGGATGGCTGGCGGAGTGGCTCGCAGTGGGGGCTGCAGCAGAGCCCCACAGAGAGGCTGGGCAGTTGGCCTCGGACCACGTAAGGTGCCCCTTAACTAGGCCCCCCATTTCCACCCAGGCTGGGAGATAAAACTCTGCAGATGAACTTTTGAACTCTGCAGAGACTTCTGGGTTGCTGGACTTTTGGGTTGTTGGATTTTTGGACTGTGGGACTTTTGGGACCTTGGGTGACTTTTGGGGCTGTGTGACTCAAGAACCAAAGGGAAAAGATACAGCCCATTTGCTTCGGGGGGGCGGGGGCTTCTGGTTTACGGTTTGTTTTATGAATCCTGTTTGCAGTGTTTCCCCAATATAATGCCACATTGTTGCTCTCTGTTATTAAAAGGCTTTTAGTACACTCAGACTCCGTGCTTGTGAGAAGGGAAGTATTGACTCTTAGAGGCACCCAGAGGGGTGGTATGTGGTTGTCTCAGGTCACTGGGTGGGGGCTTGAGCTGGTTTTGCATTGCGTTATTGGAACGGAACCCCTAGATACTGAACCTGGCCCTTGTTGCTGCCAATTCTGATGGGCAGAAGGGTTGCGTGTGCCTTCCTGAGTTCAAAGGGGTTTTTTTGCATTTGGGTGGTGGCAGTGTTTACCAAGCCATGGTCAGAGAGAAGCTGTAACCTTGGAAGTTTAATACAAGCCTGGAGTGGCAAGTATTAATTTTTAAAATCCTTGCAAGCCCCCACTTCCTGCACTCGAGGTGCCTGAGTGGGAATTCAGCCTTGACACAAACTATCATGGGCAAGGGAGAAAACTCTGAGGAGTTCTGAGGGGCATCTAGGGAGATCTTGTTTGTCACAGTTAGTCTGCTAGCAGATCTCAGAAGTACCAACTTCATTGTCAGACTGAATCAGTGTAATCTAACATCTTCTGTGTTAGGCCATCTTGCTCAGCTAAAATTGACTACATGTTGTTCTTAGACATTAAGAAATTGCAAAGATTTTCTATCCATCACATACTTGTTTATCGCTTAAAAGCTCCAGATTTTCCATTCAGTTCCAAAACAACCCTCTTCTGTAAATATGCATCCATCATTATCACATGGCATTGATTTTGGTTCAAGCTTCTAGCTTGCCTTCCAATCCACCCATTACAAATGCTCTTTGCTTTTCAGTGGTATTATTGGCACCATTTTCTAGCCAGTTAAACTGACCAAAGCTTGACAGCCACATTGGCTGATGCAGCCAATCTGCAAAAGTCAGTTCAAAATCAATAAGATAATTTATTTCAGTGGACGCTAAACAGTTGTTTTGAAATTGCCTCAGATTAGATAAATGTACTTTCCACTCTATTAATATACAGTAATGCTCTGGCACTTTTCTTTCTGTATGACTGAATTCCAGTCTGCCTATATGTTGTATATTAATGTGCACCTGTTCCTTTATTTTTATCTACAGCCTGTTTTTCAGGAGTTTTTAAAAATAAAAGTACAAGAACAGCACAAAGAGCCATCTAAGAGAGTAATTCTTTATGATCTGCTTGAATTCCAGAATTAATCAAACCGCTTTGTTTGTAATGACAATTCTGCAGGAAATTTCTGGACAGTTCGGATGAAATTTTTCCATGCGCTGAGGGTCAGCCAAAGGCCTATTAGACCACATACATCCCTCATTAACCTGAAGCTATTAAGTGCAATGCAAGTGGCCCACTCACATTGTGCTGGCTCTCTGCACAGGAGTGAATTTCTCTCAGTGTGATTGCTCAGATCGTGTGGTGATGAACACTGTATAAGAGCCTGTATAGTGCAGAATTATGATCCCCCCCAAAAATAATACTGCCTCACTGTGATAATGACTTAAAGTCCAGGACAGCCTAATGAGGAAAAGGTTCACGAGCTCTGCAAAGGGTAAATGCACGGACTTTGCTACTTTGACCCCTTGGAGTTGTGATCTTAGACGAAAGAAGTGCACTAAGTAGAAATGCTAGTTGAAATCAGTGGAAGTTTTTTAATAGGAGCCAAATCACAGCCTAGTACATTCTGTGCAGATTTAAGAAGCAAGGACCTCAAAGGAAAGAAACCCTAGAAGAGAATAGGGTTGCCAACTTTTTGATCCCACAAAACCGAACACCCCAGCCCTGCCCCTTCCCCGAGGCCCTGACCCACATTCACTAT
>ML677343.1:27211532-27267182 GCA_007922305.1 Dermatemys mawii | reverse complement strand
CTGGGGTGGGGCTGGGGATGAGGGGTTCAGGGTATGGAAAGGGCTCCGGGATGGGGGATGGGGAAGAGGGGTTCAGGGTGTGGGAGGGGGCTCTGGGCTGGGACAGGAGATTGGGGAGTGGGAGGGGTTGAGAGCTCCATCTGGGGGTGAGACCAGGGATGAGGAGTTAGAGGTGCAGAAGGGGCCTCTGGGTTTCGGGGGGATCAGGGCTGGGGCAGGGAGTTGGTGCTTGGAGTTGGGACACAGGCTTACCCCCGACAGCTCCTTGTCAGCAGTGCGGGGGGTTGGGCCTAAGGCAGACTTCTTGCCTGTCATGGCATCGCAGACTGCGCTGCGCCCCAGAAGTGACCAGCAGGTCCAGCTCCTAGGCGGAGGCATAACAAGTGGCTCTGCTCATTGCTCTTGCCTGCAGGCACCTCCCCCTCAACTTCCATTGGCCAGGAACCAGCATGGAGCCGGTGCTCGGGGTGGGGGTCAGCGCATGGAGCCCCATGGGTCTCCCTCCCTCTCCCCTCCCTCTTAGGAGCCAGACCTGCTGGCAGTTTCCAGAGTGCAGCACAGAGCCAGGACAGGTAGGGATTAGCCTTCCTTAGCTCTGCAGCACCGTCAACCAGACGTTTAACGGCCCAGTCGGTGGTGCTGACCGGAGCTGCCAGGGTCTCTTTTCAACCGGGCGTTCTGGTTGAAAACCGGACACCTGGTCACCCTAGAAGAGAAGCCCCATCAGGATGGTCAAGGGAGTGGTGGCTTATGCTGCTTCTGTGGTCCAGCATCAAAACATATGGCGTTGCAGACAGGGGTTTATCCCTCTAGATAAGAGCAAGTGCTGCATGGGGCAGGCCCAGTGGCCTCTGTGTTTCATCTGCCACATGCCAGCACACAGAGATAGCCTCCTGCTTCTTGAGTTTGAGTAAAGGGGTTGGGGATCATGTCTCATAGCACTCACACACAGTAGCACACCAAAGGCAAATCACACCGGGAGATGTTAAGGCCAGAGTATCCGCTTGTGATGTGGTAAACTGGGCCCATTGAGGCCTCCTACTGAAGGCCTCGTGGTCCTATCACATCTTGCCCCAGGAAAGGAGCAGTGAAGGTGGGTCCTCCAGGACTGCTAGAAAGGCTGCAGGGAAGTAGCCAGTCAGAGCCCAGCAGGCTCAGTTAAAAGGAGCTGCAGGGCCTGAGCGGCTCAGTTCCTGGCTTGGAGCAGAGGAATAAGGAAGGGTGCTCTGGGCTGGAAGATGGGTTCTGGGGACATTGGCATTTGGTGGAGAAAGAGGAGTTGAGAACTTTAGCCCAGAGATCAGGGTGACGCAGAAGGGGCTATGTATAGGGCCCTGCCATATTCACAGTCCATTTTGGTCAATTTCATGATTTTAAAAATCATAAATTTCATGCTGTCAGATATTTAAACCTGAAATGTCATGGTTTTATAACTGAAGGGGTCCTGGCCCAAAAGAGGGGATGGGGAGGTGTCACAGTATTGACACCCTTATTTCTGTGCTCCTTCAGAGCTGGGCCCTTGGCCAGCAGCCACCACTCTCTGGCCACCCAGCTCTGAAGGTAGAGTAGAAGTAAAGGTGGCAATACTGCAACCTCCCCCTTACAATAACCCTACGATCACCCCCCTTAAAGCCCCATTTTGGGTCAGGGACCCCCAGTTTGAGAAACACTGGTCTCCCCCTGTGAAATCTGTGTAGGATAAAAGTATACAAAAGACCAGATTTAATGGGGAAGACCAGACTTCACGGTCCGTTGTTGAGCCTTTGTTACCCCGGACGGGCTTCCTTCATGCCCTTGACTGTGTGTGATGTGGCCGGAGGGCTGAGCCACTGAAAACCCACTTTAGGAAGGCAACAGTTGACAGAAGGTGCTTGCGGGTGATAATCATGGCCCATCACAAGGCTTCAGCAGGGAATGTCCTTGTGACCAAGAGTTTCTGCTATAATCTTAACGTTATCAGAACTCTGGGTCAAACTCCGCTCTCGGGAACACCAGAGCAACCTCCTTGTCTTGAATAGGCTGGCACTGGTTTTGCAACAAAAGCCAGCTCATGTCCATGGCGGACTCCTCACCTCCCTTGTCTTCTAGACCCACTTTTTTCCAGTTGTGCCCTTTTGCCATACAGAGATCCAAAGATCTCCGAGTTTACTAATAACGTGAATGCATGATCTGTAGTGTAATTAATAAAAGCTGGAGCATATGGATATGCTTTTTGCCTACAATAACTCTGCAATCTATTGACAGGCATGGGAGGCAGCATTGCTCAGCCACTCTGCAAAGTTCAAATACAAGTTCTTGGCCATGATCATTCACAGAGATAAAGGGAAATCAAATAGAGCAGCTTTAGGAAATTACAACCTCATCTCCATTGTTTGACTTCCATAACCTCTATTTCCAGCCATCAAATTCTTAAGTGAGGGAAGCTTCATTTTGTTATTTTAACAGTCTGACTTTTACATTGAGTATGGAGGGACTATTTGGTTCTTAGACCATAATGGCGAGATGATGATTGCCCATTTCTTGCAGACCCATATATTACATAATCAATTGGACATGCTCAAGCACCTTTTTAACCAGCACTTTGATCATAACTACATGAGCTCTTTATGATACATCTTCTTTTAAAAATTCAGCTTGCTCTGAGTAAATAGAAATGGATAACATCATTTGCACAATAATTAATATATGGGTGGCGTGAGTTGTTCATGAGTGATTAACAGAAAGTAATGTCTTTTCCTGTGTAGTTAAATGGCTCGTGAAATGGCATGTGGATGAATCGAGAGTCGCAAATATAGAGGGAGGTGAGCAATTTCCTAAATGCAATATTGATTTTAAAGATTAACAATATTTTCAGAGCTTATCTATGTCAAAGAGTTTTAGCCGGATGCCCAATTATCTAACTATGTAACTAGAATAAAGACTTAAATAAAAATCTGAGCTGAAATAAATGTCCTGTTTGTTACTCTCTAATCCTGTTTGAAGCTCTGGGAATCCTACAATTCTCAGCACCTGTTGGTAGTCAACATGCAAATAAAACTCATGTTGGATTAATGGATTTTATTCCTCCCTTAGGACCTGAACATTTTTTCTTTGCTTTAATGTTCAGACTAAAACACTTACCACATAATAACAGGAACTTGAATCCAATACAAAGTGCATACTTGGGGGAAAAAAGGGCTAAGTGCTTCCTACATAGCAGCTCAGATAGAAGAGAATCTGGCTAAAATTTAAGATTTCAGGATTGTATCACATCTTGAACAGACCCAGGGTGCATCTGAAATGTCAGAAAGTCAAAGAGCTTGTACATAATAATATAAACACTACTGGGAAAATACTAAATGTCCGAGGAAAAAACTTGATTAGGAACAGTACTGTGAGAGTTTGCTGGAGCAAAGACTGCGCCTTCTTCTTTGTTTTGTATAGTGCTGAGCATGCTAACAATATTCAAATACAACTTAATTCTTGCTCCATGAGTCATCGTAGAAATCTGCCGGGGACTATTCATGTAGTAAAGTATTACTCAATATGAGTAGATTCATGGACTCTAAGGCCAGAAGGGACTATTGTGCTCACCTAGTCTGACCTCCTGAGAAATACAGGCCTTAGAACTTCCCCAAAATAATTCCTAGAGCAGATCATTTAGAATAATATCCAATAATTTCAAAAGGAGGCAGACGGGGAACCTAAATAAATTGTGGGCTCATTAAAATCAAAAGTAGTGTGAGCTATCTGTGTCTTCTTCCACCATATTGTGCTGCAGGCCCGGTCCTCCCTCCATGAGCTACAGGGATCAGATGAGAAGGAAGTTTATGTTCTCCAGTTTTGTGTCTTTTAAGTGAGCACCTAGTTGGATTGTGAAGTTGTTCATAGTAGAAGGTTGTAAAACTTGGCCTCACAGACTATCTATATTTAACCTTTCCCGAGAAACCCCCATTCCTATGGGCAGCCTGCTGCCACCTCCTCTCTTCTTTTTGTGTAAATCCGCTTCAGCGGTATCTCTTCATGCCAGGAAAGCTGTGATGCGGCCTCCCTCCCAGTAGCTATTGTTGTATGGCTCAGTCAGCAGCCGCAGCTATCACAATATTCAGCCTGCAATGCTTCTCTTCTTCAGAGCTCCTGTCCTCACCTCTGAGATGTGCTCTTCCGATCTGTGCGGTGACCTGCAGTTGACGGTGCCGAGTCAATTCCTACCTATAAGAATTCTAGACTTTCATACAAGTGATAATTCCGGCTGCTTCTGAGGCTGATTTTTAGGATGCATGTGTAGAATAATGGCCCTTTGTATTTCTAAAGCTCCTTCCAACTTAGGATTTCAAAGGCATTCATGAACGTTTATGAATTCAGCCTTGCTGGCCGGGGGGAAGCTACTGTTGTTATCTTAGGCTCCAAGATGTTAAATGCCAATAAGCTTAGACTCCAATAAGCATGTTAGGCTCCCCTATGTCTGTTAGTCTATAAGATGCCACAGGACTCTTTGTCACCATCTCCCTAGTCTTCCAGGCGTTCCCTGTAGTGTCCAGCCCTCATTCACTGAACACTCACAGAATTGCCAGGCCAGCTGTTCCCAAAGAACCAGTATGCCACAGTTGAGACCACAGCTCTGCTGAACACACAGCATTTAGATATATTTATAGTGAAAACAAGAATGAGTTTATTATCAAAGAAATGTAAGTGATTGTGAATGAGAATATGGGAAACCAAAGGTTACATATAAAACAAAATCATAACATGCTTTCTAGAGACTAAATTTATCCTCCTAACGAAGCTTCTCTCACCCAAAGGTCTCCCCACAATTTTCAAGTAAGCCTGGCTGAGATCCCTTTCTCATGAAGCAAACTTGCTGTCCATTTACATCCATTATGAAGGATGCCAGGGGTGTCTCTTTGCACCCTTACATATGCCAGCACAGGTCTTTGATTTACACCTCCTGATACAGCTGTGCACCACCTGATTGGTTGGAAGAATCAGCAGACCAGCTCTTCAGCCCAGCACCAGCAGTGCAATGGCTCAAAGCATTTGCTCATGGCTGCAATAGCTCCTGTGCCCACCTTTTTTCAGCCTTAGAGCCAGCCTCACTCCAGGTAAACCCAGCTGTGACCCTTCAGCTCCAATTCCTGATGCCTAACTTTGGCTCTATCCCTTGGCTGTGGCATCTGGCCTCTAACTCTGGCTCAGACCCTGGGCTCCATTAACTAGTTATTGATTCCTGCTCCAACCACTGCCTTCATCCCAGTCACTGACATTACCTTAGCAACTGCCTGGTTAGCCTGTTTGTTTTGCCTATTTGGGTGTATTTTTGATTGTTTCATTCTCATGACCTGTTTCCTCAAACGCTTTAAATAATTCATCCTTTCTTTTTGGCTTCTGATATGCCTCAGACTTCCACCTCCAGCTTGTGCTCTGAAAACACCCATTTTACCACTCTCTCTCCCACATGGTACCTTTGATGAGGAACGTTGAAATTTAGCATTTCAATTAGAACAAAAAATGGGGGTCAGTTTTTTTCATGCTAATTTTCTACCAGCTCTAGTTGCAATTTACTTATCATTAATAGTGGTAGTAGCCGTAGTAGTAGAACAGTAGCAGTATGTAGCATGTAAAGACCAAGATCACAACTCTGCTGTTCTAGGCACTGTACAGATACCGAATCATAGAAATGTAGGGCTGGAAGGGACCTCAAGAAGTTATCAAGTCCAGTCGCCTGCATGGAGGCAGGACCAAGTAAACCTAGATTATCTCTGACAGTTGTTTGTCCAACCTGTTCTTAAAAACTTCCAATGATGGGGATTCCATAACCTCCTTTGGAAGCCTATTCCAGAGCTTAACTACCCTTATAGCTAGACATTTTTTCCTAATATCTACCCTAAATCTCCCTTGCTTCAGACTAAGTCCATTACTTCTTGTCCTGCCTTCAGTGAACATGGAAACAATAGATCATAGTCTTCTTTATAAGGTCCCTTAATATATTTGAAGAGTGTTACCAGATGCCTCCTCAGTCATCTTTTCTCAAAACTAAACATGGCCACTTTTTTTAACCTTTCGTCATAGGTCAGGTTTTCTAAATCTTTTCTCACTTTTGTTGCTTCCCTCTGGACTCCCTTCAGTCTGTGCACATCTTTCCTGAAATCCAGTACTCGGAACTGGACACAGTACTCCAGTTGAAGCCTCACCAGTACCAACTAGAGGGAACAACTGTGGTATGATAAGTGGCCCAGTATGTGCTGAGAGACATGCCCTGCCCCATACAGTCTAAGTAGATAAGCAGACAAAGGAAGTATTATCCCCATTTTACAGAAGAAGAACTGAGGCACTGAAAGAATTAAGAGGCTTGTCCACAGTTAGTTTGTGGCAGAGTGACAAATTGAACTCTGATTTCCTGAGTCACAGTTTAGTGTCTTAAGCACAAGGTCATCCCTCTTTCTTTATGCTACTTTTAGTTTAAAGAGAACAGAACAGCGATTATCTTTTTTTTCCCCCAGAGGAATGAGTATGATGAGTCTGATACTACATTAAAATCAGATTTTGTATGGATGAGATACAGTCTTGTGCAAAGTGATCCTCACAGCATACTTGTCACTCTTTAATTGTTTCTTTTTTCTAACTTGTTACAAGAGTGCATGAAAATAGATGTATGACAGTAAAAGTCTACTAAGTAAATGGACATTGTGCTAAATGAGTTATTTCTTTGCTGCTATTATCTCTAAGTCATCATAGATTATTCAGATTGAGGGCTTTTAGAATCATAAGTGGCTAAGATCATTTTTCAGCTCATCATCCCATTACCTGTAATGAGAAAATACTTCCAAATGTGAAGATTACTCTTCCAAAAGATCCTTAGTGAATGATCCAACAGACATTAACAATATTTTTTTAACTCCTGTCTTGCTGCATGAAAGGGACACAGAGAAACTAAACTGCCCAAAATTCTGAGTCCTAAAAAAGGTTTTGAAACATTCAGTGGCTCTACATTTAATCTCTCTCTCCTACGGCAGGGAACTACCTTCACTTCTGCACTTCAATCTCTAAAATCATTCTCTGTGTTTCCATCTCATTAGCTGCATTTTTGCAGTATGTAAACTCTGTTCCTAGTGCTGAACCTGGCTTCCTGAATGGAACACAATAAAGTCTTTTAAAACACCATTTCGTTATTTTTAGTTGGCCCCATTTCACCCTGGTTTTCATTTCCATTTCATCAAGGCCCAGTTTTATTGTTTCTCCAGCAGCCAAGAATTTCTTCTTGCATGCTCAATAGGACAGAACAGAAAAAGTGTCACTGATTGTTATCATGTGTGTTTCCTCATCCCTCCTTTCCTTTTTCACAGTGGCTGATTTCCTCCTGGGGTATTTCTACACTGCAGTTGGGAGCATGCTTCCCAGTACAGGTAATGCTTGCGTAGCCTGGGCAAGAGCTCAGGTTAGCCATCTGAGAACAAACCTCTGGCTAGCCCAAGCCATTGATCATGCTACCCCTGTCCACACTGCCGTGCTAGCTCGAGCAGAGGTAGCATGTTGTCTGTCTACCCATGGTGAGGAATGTAGACACACACACACAAATCATGTGGTGTAGTGGGGCGGCTGTCCCACTCCAGGAAAAAAGGGGTTAAAACAGCCATGAGGAGGGCTGCTGGTGGGGAAAGGCTGAGTGGGGCCAGTTTTGTTCAATATCTTCATTAATGATCTGGAGGATGGCATGGACTGCACCCTCAGCAAGTTTGCAGATGACACTAAAGTGGGAGGAGTGGTAGATATGCTGGAGGGCAGGGATAGGATACAAGGAGACCTGACAAATTAGAGGACTGGGCCAAAAGAAATCTGATGAGGTTCAACAAGGACAAGTCATGATCTCTTGTACTTAAGCTACAATTAATTTTTAGTTCTGTGATCAGTTCCTCTTTACCTATTAAGACAAGACTAATAAAGAATTCCCCCATGTTGGCTGTAACTCTTTCTGAGTAAGGAAATTGTGATCTATAATGTTTAGGAATTCAAAGGATGTTTTAGAGCTGGCAGCATGAGACCTCCAGCATAAGTCACTCAAATTGAAGTCCCTCATGATCACACAGCTCTTTTTCCTACACATTGTAGATAGGTGCATAAAGAGGCGGTTATCCTGTTCCCTTGTGTGATTCAGTGATCTGTAGCAGACACCATCTAATACCTCATCTTGTGCTTTATCGATTAGGGCATTGATCTAGAAACATTCGGATTATTTTCTTCCAAGTTATCCGTGACTCAGAAACAGATAATGCTATTTTCGACAGAGTGCCACTCCCCCTTCCCTTTTGCCCTTGATCCTTTCTAAACCGATTATAATAACCATTAATTTAAACATTCCAGAAGTATGAATCCCCCCACCAGGTTTCAGTAATACCCAGTAAATCCAATTTATGCTCATAAATGAGCAGTTCCAAGCTCCTAGCCCTGCTATATCGGCAATTCACTAATTTCTTCTCTTCATATTGTTTGGTGCCTTGTTTGCTCTCAACATCTCAGTTTTGTGTTGAGTGCTCATAGCCTCCTTCTTTCTACACTCTCCTTTTGATCCTTGTTTAATGCCTTCCTGACTACTCCAGCCAGCCTGTCCTGAGGACCCTGTCTACTGAGATGGAGATTATTAGGGCACAGCTTAAACCATACATTGCTCTTTGTTTTGGCAGATCTGTATGTGCCAACTAGGCTATAATAAGCAGGTTTCCTTATATAGGAATCCTCCACACATGATAAGAGTTCAGTGCATGCTCCTGATAATATTTTGGCTACTGCTATTATTATTCTATCCTATCTCAGTGGTTTGAGCTTTGGCCTGATAAACCCAGGATTGTGAGTTCAACCCTTGAGGGGGCCAGTTAGGGATACAGGGTAAAAATCTGTTGAGTGATTTAACTAGGGATTGGTCCTGCTTTGAGCAAGGGGTTGGACTAGATGAACTTCTGAGGTCCCTTTCAACTTTGATATTCTATGAATCCTAGTATTTCTATGACTTCAGAAAGCTCTATACTGACTATGCATTTGGGGAGGCCTAGGTACAGTGTCAGTTCCATTCAGCACATGAAATATGCCCCAGACTCAATGGTTTTAAATAGAACTCTGAAAGCCTTGGTGGATGGGACAAAGACCTCACACTTCCACTCAAACAGCTCTCCTTTTCAAAACCCTTCAATGCTGTTCATTTGTCTCTCAGAGCTCATTACAACCCCAGCACCATTGTCGTTTTGAAGCAGAGGTCACTACCAGCCTCTAAAATGCATGCGATGGTCCGCTTTTCGATATAACTGACAGTCAGATGCAAGACTCAGATTGAGCCCCTGCAGACTGATGGCCAAATCCTGCCTTTTGGCTGTAGACTTGGGCAACTCCAATTTGGGTCAGCTCCTTTGCTGCTGGGAGTTCTGTGAATGCTTCATTGAAAGCCCATTGAAAGTCTTCATGGACTTCAGTGGCCTTTGAATCAGGCCCTAAATGAATTTTCCCACTATATAAAAATGATTTAGTTTATAATTTTATAATAGTGTACAGCATAGAAAAAAATAGATCCTGGATTTTTCTTCTTGAAGAAAATACATCTTACTGAATAGTAAGATTCTATGTATTATTTCATCAAATTTTACAGACGTATAATAGATGACAGACATAAGTGAAAACACAAATCACTGGGTGCTACTAACTAGAATATAGTCCTGTCATGTCCTATCAAAGAATTCTTTCAAACTATTTAATATAGTCTTGCGGGGGGGGTTTTCCTTCCAAAGCACATTAGATGCTCAGAATGATTTCAAAATGTAAAATTAATTAATTAACAACCTTGGGTAGCATTTGAGACATTTCCATTTTGCTTTTATTGTGCTATGAAGGATTACATGAATAAAGTGAATTATTAACTAAAAAAAGAGAGACTGGAACTACTATCTGTTTTTTCTAAAGAAATTTAATAACTTTAGAAAGCTGCAAATCTGGCAGACATTGTCTTACGAACGTTATCCACTAATGTAACATAAAATGTTCCAGGAAGAATATCTCCATCATAAGGATGATTTTAAATTGATTTCCCCCATTTCCTTGTTTAAGATTCAGCAAAAGAAAGGCAAAGATTGCTTGTTCAGTTCAGCTACAATCCCAACATGTACTGCCAAAATCTGTAATTGTCACTCTTCCAGGGGGAATAGCGGTTTTAGAAATGTTTATATATTATCAAAATTAGGTTTCAAAATGAGCTATGGTATCTATAAAAAAGGGACAATATTATTTCAGAGAAACTAATTGGAAACTTGTTTTTTACTCAAGTAGTTATTATTTCCATTATGGTGAGGTGGAAGTACATGAAATTCACCTTTATCTTTCTCAGACTGGTGTCTTACATTATTTATTCAAACTGAAATTAAAACCTGACAAAATCCCAGTGAGGCATTTCATACCAGTTAAAGATTATTCTTCTGGAAAAGAACTTTTGCTCAAAAATTTCACTATGTTGTTACAAATGTATTTATTAAAAAATGTAATATTTAAATCAAAGCCATCTGCTCTTTATTATATTTTTTAAAAAACCTGAGATTTTATTACCCCCACAAAAAAAAAGTTTGTAGAAGGAGGTAAATTAAATTATCTGCATAATTTAACATAATCTAGAATAAAGTGTGGGAATGCAAGTAAAACTTTCACCGCTTCCAGTAACAGTGAGTGCCCCAGTTTCCCCCATGTGAGTTATTCTCACATAGTGGAGTGGAACCTCTGAATTTTAATTTGCAATCTCTCCCTTCTGGAAAGGGTTTTTTCCCTTTGCAGAAGAGAGCCATAGCTCCACCTCTAAACCTCTAAGCCAGGCTCCTTTCTTCCCCCACTGCCTCTGGCTGGGCCCGTATCCTGGGAAAACCCAAGACCCTCTGGCCAAGGATGCTGGCCAGAAGGAGTCACGCCCTGCAGGTACCAAAGATCTGCATGGCGCCGGCACGGGGCAGCCTCTCCGCCCCTCAGCTAAGCTCTGGAGAGGCGGAGGGGGATGGAGGGAAGCAATTTTCAGCCTGTTCATGCCCTGCACCCTCTTCACCTGCCCCCCCACCCTGGCTCGTGCCCCCAGCTACCCTGGAGTTGCTCCATCCCCTAGGCACCCTCCCCTGCTAAGCCACTTCTCTGGCCGGGTTCGCTCAAGCCTCTGCAGTTAGGTTCCCTGGGCTCTGATGCACAATGCATCCTTAGGGCTTAATGTGCTGCCGCACGGTAGCCTGGGGACAGGAAGCGGCTGGGTTATATCAGTGGCCAGCAGCCGCCTGGAGAGGTTAGCTGCCTTTCGACACTGTGTGGGCAAGAAGGGACAAGCTGCTTCCAGCCACGGGGGGATTGCAATGACACAGGCCAGGTTACCCTCCCTCTTTTTTGCCACCTGTGGCTGGAAGCAGCGCCGGTCTCTTTCCTTCCGCACAGTGCTGAAAGGCTGCTGCTGGCCACATTCTGGTGTGAACCCTGACAGAAATCTGAGAGAGGAATGTGTCCCTGCATGCCCCCCTACGTGTTGCCATGGGAAGAGACGGCGCCAGGCACCAGGAGAGGCGGTTCCATCCTGGGGGACCAGCCAGGCATGGAGGGAAAAGACCACCGGTCAGGTCGGTCAGTCACTCTCCCTGCGTGAGAGAGGTGTATGTGTGTCGTCCCTCCCTGCGTGAACCCTAAAGCCTTAAAGATAAGATGGTAAATAAAAAGAATCCAACTACGCAATATTTATTTTTAACAGAGGCTCAGTCAACTTGATGTTAATCTGAACTGCATACTTCTCATTGATTGCCGTTGAACTCGCTTGAATACGAGTAATTTTACCAGGTGTCCCATATTTAGCATCGAAAAATATGGTCACCCTAACTATAAATGTCTCTCAGGATAGGATTAGTTGGGTTGGGGACAGTCCCCCAAGATTCTTGGCTTCTGCAGCTTTTTTTGTCCCTCCCTGCGTCATGACCCTCTGCACCCGCAGTGTGGTTCATGGGAGGAGAACGTAGTCACGGACTGCACATTCAGCCCAACAGGGATGGGCTACATCAGCCTCCTCCATAGGTTTGCATAGGAGAGGAAAGTAGCAAGTTCTGAATTTGTATATTTAATGGTTAAAAACAGCATTGAGTTTAGCAAATTAATAGCTGGTTGTAATTACCTGCAAGCATTTATTATGTGAATTTATAGCTGTCAAATTCTGTGGTCGTATCAGAGCTGACCTTTGGGGCCTGCAAGCCAAAGAAGCCAACCCCAGTGTTAGGCTTTGATCGTGGGTGGTGGAAGTCAGTTATATATGAAGGAAAGAGGATGAAAAAATGTTTCTTATTTCAATAGCTAAAGATATTAAAAGGGGTAAGTTCATGGATCCGTCTGAGATCCTCCTGCCTTTCAGAAGTGTTAGCTAGTTTTCATATTTGGGAGTTAGTTTTGCCTAAATGTAAAATGATAATTACATGGGCAGAGGGTTGTCCATGATTTCCCCCTCTTCTCCCTTTAATTTGAAAGCAAAAAAGTTAATTGCAGTCTGAGATAATTTCTAGAATTCTGCTAATCCCCAGTTTTAGTTGCAGGGCACTGAATACTAATGTGATCCTCTCACAAACTCCTCAAAAGTTTTGCCACTGACTTCAGCGGGAGCAGGATTCAGTTTAGATTTTCCATTTATGTGTGAATGAGTGAACAGGTTTAGCTAAATGAAGACCCATCATCAACCTTCTCTCAGAACACAAGCAAAACTTTCTTGGACATTCTGAAAAGTTGGGAAAACTTCCCCCTTCTCTCCCTAAACCATTCCGCACTTCCTGATTCAGGACACTGCAAGAGAGGCTGTTCTTTCTGTGGAATTCCCAGTCCAGCTCCACTGCCTAAGTAATTTTAACAAACAAAGCCAAACAAAATATATTTAAAAAATGAGAGAGGCGTAACAAAAGTAGTGCCATCCCTAGAGCAGAGTCTTCTCACTGTCAGTTGTCTCTCTGCCTTCCCTAACTTCCGTCCCTTCACCATACTCTGGTGTCAACCCACATTCCATTAAATGTCTAATGTCTGTCTAAACGTCTGTCTCCCAAAGAGGTCACACCGGGAGACAACGAGATATAGTGGACTAGCCACAAGGGTCCTGAAGTTTTGCCATTGACTTCAATGTGTTCAAGATCTAGTATCAGGAGGGGGACAGGGCTTTGATTTGTACCTCTTATATTGATTTACAGTGTGATCTTGGGCAAATTGTTTAACCTCTCTGCTTCAGTGTCCCTCTCTGTAAAATAGGGAGAAGCTACCCTCCTTGTAAAATACTCGGAGATCTATAGATGCAAAGTGCTATTTAATTGATAAGTGTTGCTATTTGTCTGAGTTGGGTGAGCAGGATTTAACCCTTAAATTGTAATGTCCATGTGGTAGCCATCTGTCCTTCATGTATTCATAATATCTAAACAAACTCATGAATACATCCAGTCAGAGATAATTACTAATATTTCTAGTCCAACCAGAAACAGAAATTACCTGAAATCTCACAAGAAAACCTACTAATGGTTTCCAAAACTTTGCAAATTTGGATAAGGATACCTTCTGAAGTTCAGTCGTAATTGACATTTAAACGGTGGGTTGGCAAATTTCTTCTATTTAATACAGAAAGGAGAACCAGATAAGTTGCAAATTCTGTAGACTGTTTTCAAATAGTGCCCCCCCCATAGTAATTGTTTAGAATGCAATAAAAATGCTGTTAGAATGAAATAGATTAATTTACAACTCATGGCATGAGAAAATAGGAATACAAATCCAGATTTCTCTCTCTGGATTGGTTCCCGCAATCATGGTTCACAGTTTTTTTGGCTTTAGCCAATTCTCCTTGGACCTCCAAAAATGTGGAAGCAGAGATGCTCTGAGATTCCAAATGAAAGAATTTTAATGTCACAAGAAATGTCATTAAAACCACTCATTCTTTTAATAAGATTCTTCTTGGGAGGATGAGTTTCCAGCCTTCTTGAAGCAGTGTTCCATAGAGTAACTACAGTTAAGATTTGTGCCAATGTCTGTATTACAAAATCTGTTTCTCAAGGGTTTATAATTATAACATGCTGAAAAAAAAAATTAGTCCTGACTGAAAGTGAGTATACAGTGCCTCAGACTGAGAAGAAATATTGTCTGCTGAACTGGGTGGAAATCAATTTTAAGTTTAAAGAATCCAAAAATAATAAGGTCTGTGATTTTTATATGCTTTTCCCTGTTGTTCTGTAACTCAGTAAAAAAAATCACTTTCTAGAATAAAATGTCACGTTTGTTTAAAAAACAGAGTAGAGAGAAAAATAACTGATACTGATTTTAAATGGCTACTGAATATTGCAAGAAAATAATTTAAAGATGAAATTTCCCTATAGAACCTTAAATCTTTAAACAAATAGCATGGTATATACCTTAAAGACCCAGGGTGATCTGGTTCACTACTCCAAGCAACCATGGAAATGGAGGATGGCATGTCCTATGTGAAACTTCTCACATTTCAGCTGCTTAGATGAGTGGTAAAGAAAGCGGAGATTTTTCTATTGCTTCCCAGCAGCAAAGAAGTGAGGAAGGAAGAAGCAGTGATGAATGAAGATGCAAAGCGCCACAGAGCTCTGATACCATAACATTGCATTGCAGTATATCTGCTTCTGACACAGCCTAGTCACAATACAAAATGTATAGTGTTATAGCAACGCTCCGATACAACCATTGCAACAAAATGTCCCAAGATTTTGAGGCTTTCTCCATTTTATATTGACTGAAGAGAGAGAGAATCTGCCCATGTGTTTTTAATAAAGATATCATTAACTGGACTTCAAATACTAAAAGTTCCAGTTTATGCAAATATCACATGATGCCCCACAATATTTAGTTTTGGTTTTAATTTATATCAATAAGGCCAATAATACTGCTGCTAAACTGGAGTATGGATGAAACAGACAAAGCTCAGTAAAAATACAAGAAGGGATAATGGAAAAGGGAACTGTGTAAATTGCAGTGCAATATTTTTCATTTTATTTTGGATTTAAATCAAGTCAGCTTAATCCAATTAAACATTATTCATTCTGCAGGTGTCAGCTCGTCCCCATTAAACAAAATGTTCTACTCTTCAGTACAATATCTTACTTTTGTCTTGCATTGACAGTGTCATTTTTCACACTGCATGATGGGATTTAGGAGCTGATATTATACTATTGTACAAAGAACAACTAAAATCATGCTTTTAAAAAAGATACTCATTTTCTTTTGTTGCTGTTAATCTTAAGAGATTTTGACGTATTTGCCAGTTATTTCAGAAGGTTTCTGTACATCTTAAACTCTTCCAGAAACACAGAAGACCAACACTATTTCCCAGCTTTGGAAATCATGTTTAGAGCTGTGATTCTTAAATTACTGATCTTCCCATAAGCCTGATCCAAAACCCATTGAAGTGTATCAGAGACTTTATCTTCCATGGGCTTTGGAGCAGGGCACATATTTGTAACTGGTTCCTCGCCAAAGTGAGTTGATTAATAGCTGATGGTATGGAGTCCCCAAGATTAAAAAAAATAATTGTTTCAGCCCTCTATGTTCTCTAAACATTTAGGTTTGTATAAGGTCACCCTCACCAGAGTATCTGGGACCTTCATCAAGGAAATTATCTGTTCAACCCTTTTGGAGGTTTATAAGGTTGACTTAATTTCTATCCATGCATTGTATTTAATTAGTTTCTGTGTTTGTAATTTACCTTTCATGCTTACTATTTAATGTGGTATCTTATATCAATAAACTATTGACAATCTGAATAATGTTTTGCATGTATTCTATTCTATTCGGGTTTTTATTTTGTGCCTGCCATCATGGTATCTAAGAGCCTTCTAGAAGTGTATTATGTGACATGAGTAGCCTTTGTTATGTGTGGGTCTCTTCTATTTCTGGCGGGGGTGTATATTTTAATTAATTTTTATGTTCGTGTCTAGATAGAGCATGTGCTCTACAGTACAAAGTCAATTCTGTCTTCAGGGAAAATACCTGCTTTTTTATTTTAATTAAATGAGTAAATACATTATTTAAAAAGAAACCTCATCAAGCTGTGATGGGTTAAACATCCTGCAAAATAAATAACCATCAAAAGATATGTGAGGAAATAATGTTTGTTTTTGTGTATTTATATATGTTTGTGTAGGGTCGACAGTGTAATTAAAAGTCCCTTTCTATGCTATATTCTGATAATTCGAAGATCAAAAGAACATCCTAGCATTTAAATGAATTGTAAACACGGGACATCTCTATATTCATCTGTCTTTGAGATATATAGCAAGTAATCTGAGCATAGTGGAGGAACAAGCAAATTGCCTTATGTTAATTCTATAGCTAAGTACATGAAATTGGATAAAAGATCCTTGGATCCTGATTCTGTTATCTCAGATCTGCTTAGGCTTCATCAGGGGAAGTCTGAGTCACAAGACAGTTTTGCTGGTATGCTCTGAATATGACATTTGGACATTGAACTATAACCTATAAACTGAATTCTAAAGGAATTCTTTGCAACTTCAAAGCTCTCTATCTCTGCCATGAATCTGAACCTCAGTGAACTGAACTCATGGCTGTATGTATATTGATCTTTTAACCATTCTCTCTCTCTTTTGCTTTTTAATACATTTTAGTTTAGTTAATGAGAATTGGCTGTAGCATGTATTTGGGTGAGATCTGGAATATCCAATAACCTGGGAGGTAATGTGTCCAATCCTTCGGGACTGGTAGAACCTTTTTTTTTTATATGATAAATAAGATTTTCAGCAATCTTTATTATATTTGACATGGGTACCTGGATGGAGGCCTGAGGCTGGATCACTTTAGGGGAACAATGTTGTTTGGACTTCTGAGTAACCACTAAGGTAATAAAGAAGCTGTTTTATGCTGGCTTGGTAAATCTACGTATTGGAATATCCACCAGTTTTACGGAGATTGTCTGCCCCATTCTTTGTAATTCACCCTAATTGAGTGACCATAGCTGGCCCTCATTGGGACCCCAGTAACACAAGGAAAACATAAGTGTATTTTACTCATCCTTCAACTTTGAACATTAGTATTGCCAATTTAGGTCCCATTTGTCATGAAAATTTATACTATATGTGCGTGGGCATGAGGGAGAATGTGCACATTTTCCATGCACAGCAGAAATCGAGGTTTATTCCTAAATCCAAAAGCAACTCAGCACACAAGTCATTCTTATGCATGGTGTGGGAAGATCATTGCTGTACAGGTGTAGGTGGGCTCTAATGAATAGCATTACCGTACAACACCATGCATAATGACGGAAGAGCATATGAGAATGGTGAATGATTGCACTGATAAACCTCCGTGGTGTTTTATACTGATTTGCTTGTTGCTCAGGAGCGTTTAAAAAATGGTTGCTATGACAGGCATGAATCTCAGAAAGGAGCTGCTGGGGTATGCAGGTGTTTCAGGAACAATATATTGGACACATTCTCAATATTATTTGTTCAGGTTTACAGCTGGGCTTGTTACCTACCTTTCCAATTCAGTACTATCAGGATTACAACAAAAGAGATGCATGTAGACAGATATGCCTGTGTTTATGGAGAGACTAACAGTCACCTGCTAACTTATTCAACTATGACCTCATAAACCCACCTTTCAGACCAAATTCAACCCTACTAGATTGCAAAGCTCCAGTGAAACCAGAAGCTAAATTTAATCCTTCAATAGCTAGTCAATTAAAGAAACCTTCATTTATGAAGCAACACTAATAGATCATGCCATGTTTGTCAGTGGTGATAGAAAGTTCAAGTTCCAAAGAACAGAAAGTTGATTACTTATGATATTCTCACTATCCTCCAACCATGCTATGTCTTTCGGCAAGCAGCAGAAAAACTTTTCCTTTATCTGGAGCCATCTGCCATTTTTTGAGGACATTTCATTCCTAATCTGGGTTCAAACCAAATGGAAAGAGTCCAGAGAGTTACTGTGATCTGCCCCACCATGAAAGAGACCCAGGAGCCAAGCTCACTTGAACCAGATTTCAGCTGTAGAATGAGATTCTCATCCCTTGGTATAGTTCCAACACAGCCTTTGGTATAAACATAACATGTTTTACAATGAAGGAACCTAATTGACTGCAGTTTATCGTTTCTCTTGCAGTTTGACCTGTTCTCTTGAAATGTCATAGAAGATTGAGTAATCTTGTTTGCCTACAAAGCATATCAGAGCCTGCTTTTCCCTCCATAATAGGAAAAACTCTTCATCATCATTGTTGTGCCTCCTATCTTAGCAGCTTGTCAGTTGTCAGAACAAAACATACATGCAGACATGCCAAGATAAAGTCATGTGTTAGCCCACCCACAAGCACATGTTGTGGACAGTGATAGACAAACAAAGTTGAAACAGAAAAATTTGGAAAAACTAACTTTTCATAAGGTTTGCTGATCAGTCACGCATCACTCATTGGCCAGAACCAACTGCCACCCCATGCTGAAGGTATCTGGGTCCCAGCTCCATCGCTCAGGGATTACTACTTTGGTCTCATAAACCAGGAATCACAAGTTCAAATCTCACTGAGGCCTGGGTAGTAGTTTCCGGCCTGTAGTCTTGTTGCTCGTTCAAGAGACCCTCTCCCTAAACTGAAGTATTTATTCCTGCTTCTCTCTTCTTTCTCAGTGCAGATCTGGATCATCTGAGTCAGCCCTTTTTCATATTTTTCTCACATTACTACATTGCTTTCATTCCCTCTTCAGATGCTGAGTTCTGTTAACTGGTACTGTTGAGGGCCACTGAGGTTCTTCTCTTCTCCTATGCAGTGCAAGTCTGAACTAGTAAAAAAAAGGATTTTTCCTTTCTCATAGTTTTATAATGAAAAAATAATTGGGCTTCAAAAGTTCAGCTACCTTCAGATGCGTTTCACCTAAATGTCTGAACTTCTTTTTTAGGATGAAGCTGTGAGAATTTGTCCAACAGCAGATAGGGCTTGTAAAAATGTAAGCCTCCCTCTCTCCAAGACAGCTGTGGGGAAAAGTCAAGTTGTTAATGATTAATCAGTCCCTAGAAAGACAGACAGAAAAGGTTATGTGTAAAATTTGTTATTTGGGTTTATTAACATTCACATATTGCTTATTAGCATCTGTGAAAAAGATGAGTTGTAGCTCCAGACACCTTCATTTGAAATCTAAAGATGCTAATCACAACAACTTGTAGCCAAAATGTTCAGAATTGTTGCTCTTTTTCATACCCCTAAATCAAGACTGAACTCCATGGAAATTGGGAGTAGGTGATCAGTACTTCTGAAAAGCAGGCCACTTACTTAAATGCTTTGCTTTGGATTTGGGGACCTGGATTTTAAAATCTGTCTGCCTAAAGTTAGACACCTAAATCTGTATTTAGGCATTGAAATAAGTAGGTTGATTTTTTCCAAAAGCATCTTGAGCACCTAAAACTGTGATTACCCAAAAAAGAGCTTTGGCTGCTCAAAATATTTGAAAATCAGATATTGAGTAATGTTTTTTAGTATGGATTTCAGGGGCCAACTTTAGGTGCTTCATTTTGTGCAAATTTTGGCCCAACTTTTTCATTTACAGAGTTAAATGAAACTCATATTTTCAGAAAAATCAAGGTTTTCTGGACCTTCCTTTTAAAAATCCAGCTGAGTTTCAATAATATAGTCACAGGCAGAGGCTCTGTCGCAGTGGGTTTGTATTTGTCATGGCACCTCAATTTTTCTAATGAGCTACTAATGAGAAGTCAATTACTTATGCAAATTAGGAAAATAGTCATTGAGGGGTTGCTGTTTTAAGAGTTGAAGTATACTACCTCATAATGTTATGATATAAATCATTCTTGCTTTAATGATTGTTTTACTCTTTTTTTGTTTCAGCTTATTTCCTACTACAGACAAGGGCTTTCAGATTATTCTGGACACATGAAAATGACAACTTTTGACTACATATTACTTACTTACTAATAAATACAGTAAAATATTGTACCATACACTGCTGTCATTAAAAGTTTGTTCATATACCAGTATCCCATTGTGATGTCCTTCACTGATTAGCAAGACAGGGGTTAGAAACACAGGATTTGCCACACTGGATGAGATCAGTGATCCATCATCTAGCCCAGTATCCTGCCTCCAGGAGTTACCACTGTTGATACTTCAGTGGAAAGTTTAAACACTCATAATGCACCTGGCTAGCTGTGCAGTGTTCTAAATTGGTGATTGGAAAGTTTCTTCCTGGCCCCTGAATGAATCTGCTTATGCATACTTGTAACAGCTAACAGCAGAGTTTCAGTTGGAAGGAGAGTTTGTAGGGGGATTCTTTTTTCCATTTTTTATTTTCTTTTTGCAGTAGGGACTAAGAAAAAAAGACCATGATGGCTACCAAGGCAACATTAGAAGTGAACTAAGGAATAGAGGAGACAAAGAAGTTGATTAGATGTAAAAGTTGTGGGATGCATGTAATCCTTGAATGGATATCTGATGGAAGCTACAGACACATGAAATATCACATGGCAGAGAGGATCAGGGAATCAGAGATGAAGCTGGGAATGATGATGGAATGCATATGGGGAACAGAAGGAATAATGCAGGAGAGGAGAGACAACTCAAGACTTGTGAACACCTGACAAACAAAAAGACCCGGAGGGTGTATTGCTAGGAGAGGAGAGTGATCCCTGGAAAAATGTGATCATGAGGTAAGGCAGAGGAAGCGACTGGCTAGTGGAAGTGAAATAAAATTGACTAACAGGTTTGTCACCCTGAGGAACAAGGAGAAATAGGCAGAAGACAGGGTAGCAAAGAAGAAAACTCCCTGCAAAAGAGAATAAGGGACTGGAGCCCAAGGAAATGAGGATGATGTACACAGGACTGCGAGAGAGAGCAGAAGACAAACACTCACCAACACCAGGAATAGACAAGTCTGTGATTGGGGGCTTCGAACTAAGAAGAATTGACAGGCCTGTCACCGGACAAGATCAAAAGAACAGAAGAGTGTGCTATCTGCTGGGAGCAAGGATAGGAGATGAGGACAGAGGTCTGAAAAGGATCCTAATGGGAGTGAGGAAGAATTCACTGATTATGCTGAATGTCAGGATGAAAGACACTGCTACACACTCACTGGTATGGATCAAGGATGATTATGCAAGTCTTTGTAAGAAGTGAAAGGTCAGGTGATCTTCAGCAGAATACTTCCAGTTCCTGGAGAGGTTGGATAAAGGTGTGCCAAGATAATGAAATCATCAGATAGCTCAAGGATTTGTGCTATGAGGAAGTTTTGGGGATGATTGACAGTTGGAAGGCATTCACATAAAGAAAACTCTTTTTTGACTGATGGATTCCACTTGGGCACCTTAACTACCAGCTGCGAAAAAGGCAAATATGATCCTAGGAAGTATCAGGTGAGGCATTTCTAATAGAGATAAGGAAGTGTTAATGCCATTGTACAATCCATTGGTAAGATCTCTTCTGGAATACTGTGTACAACTCTGACACTGATTTATGGCATGATCTTGGGTAAATCCCTTAAATTCTTTGTCTCTGTTTTTCCATGTAAAATATGATACTTGCCTACTTTTCTAAATTGCTTTGTAATGTTTGGCTGAAGCTTGCTATGTAAAGGAAGCATTGTTCAATGATTAGGATGCTAGTTTGGGACTCAGGAGATGGGAGTTTGATTCTTGGCTTTGCACAAACCTCTGGTGTAACCTTGGGCAAGGAGTTTGGCACAAGTCTCTCTGGCTCAGATCCTTAAAGGTATTTAGGCACCAGCATCCATTAAATTGGGCCTATAGGCCTCAGTTTCCTACCTGTAAAACTGGGATAATAGTACTTCCCTATCCTATTGGAGGATGAATCTATTTAAAATGGAAAGGTGCTCAGATACTATGTGGAGGTCATATAAGTACCATATATAGTTCAGTTCTATGATATGTTAAAGAAGGGGTAGGTTTGAATCTGGTTTACTTTCTGTGTGCGTCATAATCTCCAAATTATTTTCTAATACTTCTTTGAGGTAGTGGTGAAAGGCTGAGTACACATAGTGAATTAAAGCTCCTTTTCTACTTAAAAATGATCAGCTAGTTTGCTGTATCTAAAACCTTTCTCTTTAAACAAATCACACATTTTAAAAATGCCATGTTATAATTCAGCAACTAAAACAATGACAATTTAATCAATCAGGACCAACTCTCCCGAGGAAAAAATTACAAAAAAACTCCAACTTTTCATGCAATGAGGCAACACAAGTGGCTGAATCTATAAAAAGGTTCAATCGTTCTGGAACAAGCTTCCAGCATCAATGTTAAAGTCATGGGAGCCATTTGTTGACCTGGGAAATTGCAAACAGTCACCATTTCTGCTGGATTGCATATTTATACTTAACAAAGGGATTGTGATATTTTCCTTTTTCTTTTTTAATGGTGATTATGGCAAAGCCAGAAAGTTTAAGCCCTCTAGCTATTTTTCAAGGAAAGAAAAGAGACTGACATTATGTACAATCTTTTGGCTCTAGGCCCCACTATCAAGAGGCAGGCAAGTCATTGCAGCATGGGACTAAACTTCCAAGCTTGCCTACATATTAAGGGAATAACAGACATCTAGAGCACTTCCAGTGTAGGAGGAGAGTTGAAATTAGGGAGCTGAGCTGCTATTATGAGACTGTTGCTATCCGTAAGCAGAAAGGAATTACTGTACTTGTTATACATAAATAGCCTCCCTGTCGTTTGGGCTGCCAAACACTTTAGAGAAACTGTTGTTTCCCAGACTAAGAACAGATGTTTCCTCAGATAAAAACATCTCTTTGTCATTTTGATACACTTTCCCTTATTTTGTTCCTACGTACGTTCTAAATTCATGACTCTTCACTCTATATTTTGAGGCACAAGGTTATGAAAATCCATTCAGTGGGAAACACAGATTTGACTTAAGCAACAGGAACATGAAACTGCACATACAAGTCTATTGCCCCAAAAATGTTTCAGTTTAACTCCTATATAGAACTTAGTCCTGTATTCAGTGTGCACGCCAAACTTCCACTGCAGTCACAGAAGTTTGGAGTGCACAAAGGAACACAGGAGCTTGGTGTAAGATAGTCAGATGTACATGTGTGTACATCTCAGCCAACACCAGGGTTTGAACTGGGAACTTTATGAACTAAAAGCATGAGTTACTGTAGATCAAGCTAACCACTCAAACAAAGTGCTGTAACAAACCTATATACTCTGTGAATTTAGTACAAAGCAGATTGCATACTGACCAGTGGATTACATATGCATGCATCAAAGGCTAATAATATTTTAACATCTCTGGCCACCTAGGACCTTCAGAGTTGTTAGAATACTATATCTGCTCAGAATTTCATGGCAGTACCTGAGAGAGAGCTCAGCTCTTCGCCCTTCAAAACACAGGACTCTACCCCCAAAGCTAAAAGAAAACTCATTTAGCTGCTATATCTGTGTAGGGCTTAGGAAACACAACTAATTCGTTGTACTGCATTCAGTGGAGGACAGTAGTGTGCAACCCACAGGCCATCACAAAATCTTTTACAGTTTTCAAACTCACCACCAACACCTGCCTCCGTCTCATTTGCTTGTTCTTAGACACATTGTCATGGGGTTTACTAGGTCTACTCCTTGCCTCACTGTTCTGACACACCAGCCCAAAGGAAAAGTATCACTGGGAAAGAGGGGCAGTGAGTTTACTCTGAGCACTGCCTAAAAAGGCCTCACCAGCTCTGGAACCAGCAAAACTAATAAGATTTAGGCATCCAGTGGATAGAAAGGCCAACAGAAGTCAGTGGCCAATCAGGATCCAGTAGGTGAAATAAAAATACTTTCTTACCTCTACTTAAGGGAAGTGCTAGGTTTAGTTGAGACAGTAGTGGAGTATCCCTGTTCTGAACCTAGACCTGAGCTTAACAAGCTGACTGCATCTTCAGTTACACCATAAGACAAACAATTTATTTGCTGTGGAGTTTAAAAGCTTAGATGGTCATTTTGTTCTGAATTTAAATAGACTATTATATGGCTAGCAAGGGCCTTCCTGCACAAGGAGCTTAGCTCCTGGTGAGTCGTGGTACATATGTATTATCCCTAATTAAAATGTAGTTGAGGATTTTGGCACAAATTAATGACCTAGCTGCCACACTTTAAGGGGCTTGTTTTTAGAGAAATAATCAGTTTAAAATATTCTGAGGCCTTTAAAAGGGAACTCAGAATTCAAAGATAGTTCAAAAGGAATCCTAGTCAATTCAAAGGCCAGTTCAATACTTGAAATAGGTATATTGTGCTAGAATTACAATAATTCTGGAAGTATAAATGCACTTTCTAAAGGGGAGAAATAATATTCGGAGGTAGGTAGCTTTTGCATTATCTAAAACGGGAACCCACTTGGCATGAAATTAGTTCACAAAGATCATTTAAGTACTATTTCACATTGTTTAAAGGGAAACTACTCTTTAAAAAATGTTAATTAAAACTTTGATTTAACTTTGATATTCACTGAAAGAAAGGACCCTCTGTCTCCAAGGAAATAACATCTTTGATCTGTCCGTTTAATGTAGAATCTTTGATGATTTAGGCTTTTTTTTTTCTCCCGTGTGCTATTTCAATGAGCTATTCTCCTTTGGAATAGCTTGTAGGTTGAAAGCAGAGTTGAAATTGTAGCTGCCAGAATTGGGGTGGGAGGTCATTCAGAATGACCTTCCTACCTCCCAACCACTTTTTTTTTTAATTCTTTCATTTAGACTAACCTCATATCATCAGAAGTTGAAGAGCTGGGGCCATATTTTGCTCTCCTTGACACAAGTGTAAATTGTGAAGACCTCCACTGAAATCAATTGAATGTTTAATCAGTGTAATACAAAACATGATCTTGCCCAAAATATGTCTGATTGCTGTCTAGCCTCCTCACCATCCAATTGAGGGGTACAGATGCTCAGAGGTGCAATCTAAAAAAAAATCTTTGATGCTTTTCTGCTGCCCAGGTAGATCATATGTTGAGGCACCCTTTTTATAATCTCTGCCTGTCTAAATAAACGTAACAGCTATCATATTGTATTGACTACAAAACAGGGCACTTCAGACTTCGACAGATTGGGCCAGATCTTCATTTGGTGTAAATCATTATGCAACTACTTACACCAGCTGGGGCTCAGCTGAGTAAAACCAGTGAATGGTGGTGTGGAAAGGCACCAACACAGTGGGAGCTCTAGGATGGCACTACTGTCCTGGAACTCCCTTCTGGGCTGGGGTCATGACCCTGAAATCTCCCTGCCCCACAAGGGTTCCAAGGAACTATCTCTATGCTTAGGAGATTGCAAAGCCTAACGTTGTGGATGGCCACGTATGGGAATGGGGCCAGATTTAAGGTGGGCAAGTTGCCCATCTTCCCCACCATTCCCATCTCTTAGCACACCTGCAGCTGATAACAGATTTCAAGGACAATCCAGTGCTGTAAATTATAGTACAACTGGCACCACCATGTTCCCTGAAGTCACAGGCTTCTGGAAAGCAACATGTGCATCAACTGCATACAGAAAGGATGCTACCAAAGGAGCAGGGTTCATTGATCAGTGCGCATGAGCACAGGAATTCTAGCAGAGCAATAGCTCTACTATCGATAAGGATAAGACCAGCTTTCTGTTTAAGGCTTGACTGTTCTAAGTGCTCTAAAATCTGTATGGTTAATCAGATTGACTTGAAATTTGTTGTGCCTTGTGGGGCTATGAAGTAAGGCCAGTGATCCAAATTTGGGGCCATTTGATCAGGGGGTCCCAGGATATAGTGCCGGGGAAAAAAAACAGCTTGCATTCTGACAAAGTTTTGTTGCTCACAGATAGAGATCAAACCAGGAGTCAGATCATTATACCTGGGTCTCAAACACCCAACGGTGCAAGGTACCTACGACAGCTAGAGCAATTTCCTGCAATATCTTTGTTTGATCTTACTATATTAAATATATGTATCATTGTGGGTCAGGTATGCAATTCCTCCCATAGAATTAAGAACTGGGGGGTGGATGGGAAGAGGGAGTGCTTAGGCAAATTCACTCAGGTTGTAACACCTCCAGAGAAGTACCACTACCTGGAAAGGCTTAGGTATATCAGTTCAAACTGGATTCCCCAAAGACTAACAAACAAAGAAAAGAAATTTGGATAAGTAGCCTGAGTTTAAACTGATCATGGCCTTCTTTCTGATCCAGCAAATGGACAGGACCTTCTGTCCACAGGGGGCCTCAATCATTCCTGGGAGATATTGGAAAGACTTTGGCCTGTAATGCTTTCACCTTAAGAATAAACATACTTGCTTCTAAAAAGCTGTGCGGTAACTTATAACTGCTGGCAATTACATTGTCCATAGCTAGGGTGATCAGATGTCTCGATTTTATAGGGATGGTCCTGATTTTGGGGTCTTTTTCTCTCATAGGCACCTATTACCACCCCCTCCTGTTTCAATTTTTGACACTTGCTATCTGGTCAGCCTATCTGTAGCCTTCAAAGAAAAAGCAAAGCACAGAGGTTGGCCTGGTTAAGCAGTTTGGCTTTCTGGGAATAACATAGTATAGGCAGGGAACTGTGCAGATCAGAAAAAAAGCCCAAACAGGAAGGAGAGAAATGTGGGTGTCTACCCAAGAGAGATGATGGCTGACGAGCCAGCAGCCTGGAGTGAGTGCTTTGAAAGGACCATGGAGGTGGAGGAGGATAAATTAAAATGTTCTTTGAAAAAGAGTTTGCTGCTTCAACTAGGCACACTAAGACTTGCAGGTCCATTTGCAATCCTAATGGAGTACACTGAGCATATGCAGAGAAACAGGCTAACTATCGGGGAAATTATCACCTCTAGAACTTGGATGGCTCTGAGGGGCTCTAACAACTATTAAATCTGAACAGAATCCCAGGTACTGTGAAGCGTGAATCCAGCTCCAGGCAGAAATCTCAAGTTTAAAAAACAAAACAGGAATCTGCCTTTGTCAAATGGGGATTCTTATTTTGGGAAATGTAATCTGAGTACAGCAGAATACTGAGGAGGTGCTAAAACTGTGTTTTGAAAAGAAAATAAATGACATAAGCAAATGCTCGCTGGGAGAGGATACTTGGGGTGGGAATAGAGAGAAAGGAACTGGGAGATCAGGGGAAGGAGAAAAGAGGGGGACTAAGGGATGTAGGAGTGGAGGGATGGGACAACAGAAATGGGGGTGAGTGACAGGAGGACTGGGGAAGAATAGGGGCACCTGTCAGACTTACATTCCCCACCCCTATGTGTGTCACACTCTATCAGCCCCCCATCAACAGCTGTGTGACCCTCCCCTCCCCTTCCCTCTCCCCTTTATGTCAGCCATTTCTGGAGGGGACTTGCCTATCTGGGAGGGTCCAAGTCCCTCTCCATGACACCCATACGTGACCTGAGATCTGTGGGTTCCTGTCCCCAAGGTGTGTAAGTCACTCCATGCCCCTTCTCATGTGTGTGCCAGGCTCTAAGGAGCTCCAGTCCATCTCTGGGGGGTCTGATCCCCTCCCCACCCTGCACACACACACCATCACTGGGCCCCCTCATATGAGCCAGGTTTGGTGGGGTTGCTCTTCTGGGGGATCTGAGCCCAACCCTCCAGGATTGGCCTGGAGTCTCCAGAATTTAAAGATTAATCTTTCATTAAAGATTATGTCATGGGATGAAACCTCCAGGAATAGGGCCAATTAAATTGGCAACCCTATTCCTGCTCCTTATGTGAGGTAGGATCCAAGGGTCTTTCCCCCACCTAGTGCCTGAATTCTGCTCCCAGCTGCCTCGAAATCTATGCCGGGCTCTGGGGGACCCTGGCCCATCTGTGGGGGGCTCCCCCCCCCCCCCCCCCCCCCCCCCCCGGCTCAGGCGAGTTTGCTATAAGTCGGATCTGAGCCCCTCTCCCAGCCCCTCCCGATGAGAGCCAGGATCTGGGGCTCTCCCCATTGTGTCTGAGCCCCACTCCCTGTCCCCGGGTATATGCCAGGCTGGGGGAGGGGGCTGCCCCTCTTTGGGGTGTGACTCCCCCCACCCGTCAGGCCTGTCCCGCTTTGAAACGCCCCTGCCCCGGTGGAAGCGGCTCTAGGCCCCGGGGCGGGCCGGGCTGAGCGGAGCCAGGCGGGGCGCTGTTGGGCGGCTGCTTCGCCGTCCGCTCGAGGCCCCTGAGCGGGAATCTGGCCCTGCCCACCTCGCCGGCTCCCGGCCTGCGCGCGTGGCTGCCTGCCCGGCTTGTGCAGCAGGAGAGGGCGGGGATCAATCGGGGCCTGCCCGCGGCCCGGCGCCGCAATGGCCGCGGAGGTGAAGACCAAGCTGTCCAAGAACCTGCTGCGCATGAAGGTGAGAAGCGGCGGCGGCTCCCGGGAGCGGGGGAGACATGGCGCTAGCGCGGGGCGCTGAGGAGCCGCAGGCCGCTGGGAGCCTGGGCAGGGGCAGGCCCGGCGGAGGGGCGGGTTGCGGGGCTGATCCGGGCGAGGGGGGGGGGGGGGCGTGGGGGGCGACGGCCCGGTGGGGGGGGGGGGGGGGGTGGGAGGGGGGGGGGGCTGGGGGGGGGGGGGGGGAGTGTATGGGGCGAGCTGCCCTTTGTGTGGGGATGGGGGCTGTGGGAAGAGCCGGGTGTTCTGGGGCAGAGAGTGAAGGGGCTTGGGGTTGGGTGATGGGGGTGTATGGAGCACTGGGTGGGGGTGGGGGGCCGGTGGGGTTGCATGGGGAGAGCTGGGGGCTCTGGAGGAGGAGGAGGGAGGGGACATGGAGCTAGGTGGGGGGGGGGGTTAAGAGGTAAGATGCCCCCTGGGAGGGTTTCCAGGTGGGGAAATGATTGGGGAGCCAATCCTGGTGGCAGAGATGGGGCTGTAGGTTTAGGGAGCAAAATTTGGGGCTGGTGCCCCCTGGGTTGATTATGGGGCTGTAAGGCAAAGGCCTGGCATGTAGGGATGGAGTGTGGGAGGATGTAGGGTGTTTAAGAGGCTTGGAAGGGAGGAAGGGCAAGTACTGGGGTTTGGGGCTCATGGGAAGGGAGCTGGGAAGATGATGTGCATGGTATGAGACATGTGGGCAAGACAAAGGGAATGATTGCCTCAGTTGTTTGGGGAGTAGGAGGTCGTAACAAGGGGTCACAGATCCAGAAAAAGATTTTGTTTTTAAATTGACCTAGATCCCTGAAGGATACACATTAAGTTCTGTTTCACCAAAACTACTGTTCCCACATTATGATACCTTCCCCCAACACACACACACATTTTCTAGATGTCTTTCGCACTGGTCCCCACTGTGAAAGAACTGGGGAGTCACAGAAAGGAGACCATTCCCGGGGTGCTGTGGATGTGGAGGAATGTCTCTTCAGGGTACCAGGGGAAATGACCTTGGTAGTGAGGAATGGCTCTCCAGAGATGTGGAAACGGAGCAGGATGTTGGGATTGGGGGGCTGGCATGGAGACTGAAGGTGGGGATTTGTGTGTGCACCTAGGCATTTGTACCTTGTTGCTTGCTGTTGTACTTGGAAGTATGGGGGAAGTGGTTAAAAGACTAAATGGGGCTAATTGATATGGGGTGATGAGAAGCTGAGGACGTCTCAGGGCTTAGAAGGACATGGAGAAGAGCATGTTTGAAGGGTATGGAGGTGGGAGACTAAACACAGGCAGAGCTAAGTCATAAGGTGGCTTTTGCAGTGTAAACAGGGAAGAGACATGGCATTATAACCAGCATCCCCTTCTCTGCTACAGGCTCTTCCTCACCCAGGCCAGCCTGTTCGAACCCAGGTCTTGAATCAAGGTGCTGTTTCTGGAATCAGGGCCCTTGCCCTGAACCAAGTGAAAAGGAATGCATGTCATCAGGCTTGTAGAAGGCATAGACACCAGTGGTTTATAGTATAAATTAAACCAATGTACAAAATAAGCCACAGGGTGCTACGCTCACTTGTGTAGATAAAAACGCATAAATACAGTATAAATCAAAAACCTACTGTAAGAATTCTGTAGTAACTACGTAGTCTAGGAAAACTCTTCTTGAAAACAGTGGTCAAATAACATAATGAAGGATGAGGATTAAATGTTCCTTGAGATTTTGGGTGCATGGAAGGGAAGATGGGCTTACAGTGTCCGCTGCTGTTGCATGATTCAGGACCCAAACCTAGAGTCCTGATCTAGGTGGAGATTTGCTTGATTCAGGATTGGGTCCTGTACAGTAAATGAGACCCTGACTCAGAAAATTAATGAATGAGTTATAAGTCATGGGTGGAAAATACCTGGCAAGGGATGTGCATGTAGAAACCTAGGATTAACCACAATGATCTAATATGGTTTTAAACACAACTGTCCTTGTCTTCACTAAGGGCAAAATTGTTTTTTAATTTTATTAGTTAACACGTTTTCTACCATAGTACAGTTTCCCAGGATAAACAAGGCCACCCTTTTAAGTTTGCCTTGTCTTGTTATTGTAATTTCAGATTATGATCCTCTTCTCCTCACTGACTGACTTAAATATTTCTTGTATGCATGTGGCCATGTTGGTCCCAGGATATAAGCAGACAAGGTCGGAGTGAGGTAACATCTTTTATTGGATCAACTTCTGTTGGTGAGAGATGAGTTTTCAAGCTACACCTGAAGAAAAGCTTTCTGTAGCTTGAAAGCTTCTCTCTCATACCAGTAGAAGTTGTTCCAATAAAAGATATTACTTTACCCAGCTTGTTTCTTTACATTTTTCTTATTTGTTTTGGTTTATAAGGTCAGCTATGTAGTGAATTCCCCTCTTGTCCTTGTTAAAAAATTTTAAAGATATCATTGACCCTTTAAGGAAATTCTAGTTTCGCTTGCTGTCTTCATAAGTTCTCCAGCTTTCTCAGATGTTCATTGTTAGAGCTCTAGAAATATACTAAACAACATGGCACTGGCAATGATGGCATTGGACGGTTTGGCTAAAGAAAATCCATAGTTCTTCTGTGGTAACTACTAAACTGATGACATGAAGTTCCACTTCGTAGTTGTACTACAGACACTAGAAAAAACAGTTGTGCTAACTCCTGGTGAAATGGCATTTATACCACTATCTTGAGTACCAGGGTATCTTCACTTGTAGCCAAACATCTAAGTCCTTAGATTCCCATAAGAAGTCTCTAGTGGTTTTATGAACTATAGGGTACCCATTGTTTTGATCCAGGAATGTACTGTGGACTATCTTCCTTATATCAGAAAAATCTTGCATTAGCAAAACTGGGATTTCTTTGCTGAAAACCATCTGGAAATTCCTTTCTTCCCGTGAACTATCTGTGCTGACCTTTTTATCATGAACATAAATGTTCAAACTCTTTTTCTTTATATCTTTAATTTAAAATATTCCCTTTGCTTGCCACATTTGGTTGAGCTGCCTTGACTCAAAATATTTCCTAGCCTTGGATTTTGTTGTGCACTGATTTTTCTGGCCAGCTCTCCTTTGACTGCTAGAAGAATATCTTATAACAGTATTAACTTAGACCATTGTCCCTCTCCCTTGCTCCCCTCCTCCCGCCCCGCCACTCTTTTCCCAACTCATAAATGTAGTAGCACGAGAGAGGGATATTAATAAAGTACCGACCTAGTCATCACCCTTGGAATTATGAATCTAGCATCAAGTCCAAAGTGAAATTAGTCTTAGCTCAGTGGCTAATGGACTTTGTTTCGTGTCGTGTAATGTAACACATAATTCAGTGGAATACACACAGGCATGATTGATGCGCTCTCTGTTTCTGCAGAACAACACAGAAGCTGAATTGCCATTAATTTTTTAAAACTATAAATATTCATTAAATATTTATAACTTAATATAGCAGAGCCTTCATTGCTTGTTTGCTTTGTTTTAGTTGTGCCTTTCCTTTTTTAGCTTGGTATTTGGGGCCATAGTCCTTCAAAGTACTAAGTAAAATGAGTTTTGCAGTCTCCGTTCAATCCTTGTAGCAGAGTTCACTTTCCATAAAGGTAGCAGAATAATTAGCACAATTACAAGTTGCTGCTCACCAAAGGCTTAAATCTGTGTTTCTATGGAAACTAAACTATGACCCAAAGAAACACTCAGCATTTTATGTGCTTTGCAATTATTGCAATCTGTATTTTTTTTTATCATTCTAAATGTAAGTGACCAGATATTTTTATCCAAGAGATCTCCTAGGTCATTTGTTTTTAGGAACGTAAACAATAAAAATGAACATTAATTGAATGCTTATAATAAAATTTCTCCCATTGAGACTTAAGTCTGACTAACCAGTTTCCTTGATTAACATGTTTTTCCACACAGATTCCCTCATTTTACTCACTTCTGAGAAAATTCAGATACTATAATTTTAAATGGAAGGCTTTGATAGGTTTTAGAATTCTTTCAGAAAACAAAACTCCATTTTCTTTGGTTCAGAAACTCACACAGAGTTGGGTACATATAGTAGTAAAAATAGAAAATGAGAAATTAAGATAGCTTATCACTTTTCAGACTATGCTATAGAATTAATATATAAATAAAACAATTTAAAATAATTCACTTAGTGTTTTGGATAGCCTGAAAAGTGATAAACCAACTTTTAATTTCTGATTGTCCGTGTGTGTGTGTGTGTGTGTGTATATATGGGGGGTGGAGAAGTAGTGGCACATTCCAGTCCCCATCCACAAGCCAAGCGCTGCCTACTTGGGACACCAAAATGATTGGTCACAGTAGATTGCTCAAATATTTGAAATAGGGTCACGCATGCTCTGCTGTGCTTTGCTAAATGTAAGTGTGATAGGGAAGAGTAAGGGCTTGTTGAAATAGAGGTTGTACCAGTGCAGTTAGAGATACACCTCTTTCCCTGAGGGGCTTCTACTGTCCTCTGGGCTCCAGCTGCTAGTCCTCTCTGAGCTGGGGAGGGGCAGGACTTCCTCTTTCCCTGCAGCGGCCCCCGTCTCTCCCCTACTGCAGCCAGCGGCGGTTCCCGAAGGTGAGTCTGACCCAGCCCCGGTAGTATCTCTTCCCCGGCCCTCCCGAGACTTGCAGCTGGAGCCCAGCGCTCGGTAGGAGCTCCCGGATGGGGCGCACCCAGCCCTGCCAATCCCCAGTTCCGAGCCCAGAGCTCGAGATTTAAAGGGGCAATGTGCTGGTGGGAGGGAACCACAGTGGCCCCCAACCATGGGGCCCTGGTCAGTCCTGTCCCCCCACAAGAGTGATGACCCCCACATGTCCTGTGTAACACACACACACACGCTTTATGACCTGCCCACAATACTATTTTGTGTCAGGATCCCCATGGTTACAGCCTGAAAATTAAGATGTAAACATCTGAAACTGTGAAATTGACTATTTTTAAAATCCTATGACCAGGAAATTGACCAAAAAGGACTGAATTTGGTAGGGCCCTAATTATACTGGTATAAATGTGCTTATACCAGTATAACTTATTCCCATTTGGGAAGGGGAATAAACTATAGCAGTATAACTGCATCCACACTAGGGGTTGTATCAGTAGAACTGGGTAAAAAAAGCACATCCCCTAACAGACATTTATACCAATACAAAAGCTGTCTGTACACCAAGCCTGAAACCCCTACTCCAATCATGGTGGTGTCAAACCATAAGCATGAATTTAAAAAGAAATGTCTATAGCTTTTCTCGTTGTGGAGAAAGTGAACCTTCAACATTTGGTCATAGTTTGGTCACTGAAATAGTTAACATTGACTTTTAATTGTACTCAGCAGGCACTTGAGTTAATACTTCATGGAGATGAAATGGGCAGCTCATCCTCCTTCAAGCTATTGTTCCTGTATCTCTGTGAACTCCTCAGCCATCACTGCATTCTGCCATATCTACACTACAATCAAAGTGTAGACACTTACTCCAGTTTTCCCACTGCTGTAGTTCACCCACTCTCTGAGTGGCATCTACAGTGGGGGTAGGTCATCTTAACCATAGCCGTCAGCAGCGTGAATTTTTCTCACCCCTTAACAATGTGGCTAGGTCTATACTAAAAAAAATTAGGTTGACCCATTTTTGTCTCATGGGTGTGAAAAATCCATGCCTGTGAGCAGTGTAGGTCAACCAACCTAATCCCTGGCGCAGACAGCGCTTGACAGCTTCCATCAACCTAGCTACTGCTTCTGGGGAGGCAGATTAATTACAGCAACAGGAAAACCCCTACTGTTGCTGTAGTGAGTAGCTACGCTGCAGCACTCTAGCACAGAGTGGTTTAAGTGTAGACGTAGCCTAATTTTTAAATGAAGAGCAGGCCTAACATTCACTTAGCATAAAGGCTCTCCTTGCAGCCTTGGGGGCTAGAGCAGGCATTGGCAAACTTTTTGGTCCGAGGGCCACATTGGGATTGCAGAATTGTACGGAGGGCTGGGTAGGGAAGGCTGTACCTCCCCAAACAGCTTGGCCCCACCCCCATCCAACCTCCAACCACTTCCTACCCCCTGATTGCCCCCCTCAGAACCTCCAACCCATCCAGCCCCCCGCTCCTTGTCCTTTGAACGCCCCCTCCAGAGACTCCCCACCCCTAATCACCCCCCCAAGAACCCACCCCCTATCTAAACCCCCTGCTCCTTGTTCTCTGACTGCCCTGACCCCTCACCCCATTCTCTGACAGACCCCCCCTGGACTCCCATGCCTTATCCACACTCCCCCATCCCCTGACTACTGCCCCAGAACCACCGCCTGGGACTCCCTGCCCTTTATCCAACCCCCCGGCCCCCTTACCATGCCGCTCAGAGCAGCATGTCTGGCAAGCACGGGGCCAGCCAGAGCCAGACACGCTGTCCCCCAGGAGCTCACAGTGCGCTGAGGCAGTGGGGGAGAGGCAGGAGGAGCCTTCCCGGCCAGGAGCTCAGGGGCCGGTTAGGAGGAGCCCGCGGGCTGGATATGGCCAGCCGTAGTTTGCCCACCCCTGAGAATCTGGAGGACAAGGGGGCACCCTCAAAAGAATAGAGGGGGGAAAAAACAAATGCTAACCTGACCTAAACCAGGTTCAGTTTGTTCCCTGACTTGTTTATGTGGTGGAGTGTAACTATTTGGTATCTGGTATGCAGCAACAACTCTGAAATTGTTAAATTTTCCTCAGTCCTTTACCAGACTCCAGGAACTGCAGGATGGCAATATGCCAAGGAAGACAAAACTATCTTCAGTATTACTAGATAGCTGGTCTCCTAGGTGTGTAAGTGGTGATGCAGCTGAAGTTTAATATTGCATTTGTTTCTGTCTGTACATTGACAATTGCCCTAACGTTGAGGTGACTTTTAAAAGAGACAAAACTTAACTTTTTTCATGAAATATTGCAGTAATAATAATGGTCAGGCAACTTATTAAATAATTGTAACTTACATATGGGGAAAAGAAACTTTATGCAGAAAAGTCTTTACGTGTGTGTTTCTTTCAGTTCATGCAAAGGGGATTGGATTCAGAAACCAAAAAACAACTAGAAGAGGAGGAAAAGAAGATAATCAGTGAAGAGCACTGGTATCTGGATTTACCAGAACTCAAGGAAAAGGAGTAAGTTTCTCAGATTTTTGCATTACTTATATCTGGACTATCTGGGAGGCAAAGCAAAATGTTGTGTATTATTTCTGGGACAGAAACGGATTACCTCAGGAATAATAGTAACTCTTTGTCACCAGTAGACATCAGTAAAATAGCCGGATTGGTAGGTGTAGCATACTTATGCAGCATTTTATTCAAAGGAACTACTCTCAAAGTTTGTAAGTCCAGAGTTTGACCTGCTTCCCCTTTTTTTCCCATCTGTATGTTGTCCTTTTATCAATGTAATTATTTCTTTTTAGTGACCAGGTGATTTAACGGTGCTTTTGCTTTTTTTAAAAAAAAAAAATGGCTGAAACCTTGTAAATTAGGCCCCAGTCTTGCCAATCAAGTCCATGAGAGAATATCTGGCTCCTGCATGGATTTCATTAAGATTTCATTCAGACACAGGGGTCAATCCACGAATATCCAGTTGCAGAATCCCTGGTGAAGATGCAACAATAAAGAAAACATATTCTAGTAAGGGCACAAACTTCCATTCCCGCCTTCTAAAGATGTGCTATGAACAGTAAGAAAACCATTTTAAAAATGTTTGTTTATTTTGTCCTTTGAAAGAGGGAAAATTTTTAACAAGAAGGAGTCTCTTCTTAACATCTGGACTTCAGAGAATTAATTACATGTGATGGAAGTGAATAAGGTTACTGATATTTAGTATTTTACGTGTGCAGGGTAGGGATGAGAAGGTGGAACACTTCTGAAGTACGCATATGTGATAATTCCTGGGGGACGGGCTTCTTTTTGTCTCTTGGTTTGCTCATTAAAAGAGAAAAGAAAACAATCTTTGAAGAGAGAACCACGTTTTATTTCCTACCAGTCTCTACTAAGACCAGCTCTACACTAGAAATTTGCTGGTGTAAAAAGGTCACCTAGGGGTGTGGGGTTTTGTGTGTTTGGTTTTTTGAGGGTTTTTGGTTTGGTTTTTTGTGTATGTTTGGGTTGGGTTTTTCGGGGCTGCCTGGGTTTTTTTTGGGGGGGGGGGGAGGGGAGGGGAGACACACAATATCTCCTATACCAGCAAACTTTTTCAAACATAGACCTGGCTTAAGACACTTAATTATTTTGGTTTTGCTTTTTATTGCTTTTGGTTATTGTGACTGTTAAGACATACTGTTCAGACAAGTACTTGGTTTTGTTTGTTGTGCAGGAGTTTTATAATAGAAGAGAGAAGCTTTATGCCATGTGAAGACCTGCTTTATGGCAGAATGTCCTTTAAAGGGTTCAATCCAGAAATTGAGGTACTGTCAAATGTTCTGCTTCTTTTAAGATCATGGGGTGTATGTATCCCACACTGGCCCAGCAACCAAAGGGTTAATACAGGCATTGCCAGCCACTGCTGATTGGAAGCCTCACAGCAGCTGGGAGAGTAAAAAGGGCTGGGGAGCAGATGTGTGGAGTGGCTACTAGAGGAGTGAGCAGGCTGGAGAAAGGAGCTCCTGCCAGCAAGCTGCTAAGGAGCTCCTCAGAGGCAACAGCCCAAGAGGGGATGAATAGACCAATGGACTGGAGAGCCTGTAGAGATCCAGGGGAAGGTAGGAAGAAACTCAGGACACTGTCAGAGTTGAAGAACCTTGATCCTGCTTACCTAACTTGAGAGTCCTGAGCTGGAACCTGGTGGAGTGGGTGGAGAGTGAAGAAAGGATTTTCAGACCCTGAGCACAAGGAATAGGCAGACAGCCCCACTGGGGGCTGCACTACGCTTGGCCAGAGGGGGTGGCACCAATGCACTGCCCCAGGTAGTAACTAAGAAAAACTATAAATTGGAATTAGGTCTCAACATGACTTCCATTGAAATCAAGAAGTGTCTTTTGGTATCTTCAGTGAGAGTCAACTGAGCTTTATATATTTTGTAGCACAAAGTGGATTATTGCCTAAATGTGTCCAATCTTCCTGCTGCTTAGTTGAGCTCAGCTAGATAGGATGAAAATGGTAATTTCCCCCTCAGCTCCCCTTCTTCTTCCTATTCAACATTCCTATTGCTGCTCAGCAAAATCAGCAGCTCTTCTAACTGGATTGTTGATACCCAGTCATTAATTCATGTGTTGATAGGCTCTCTCTGTGCTTTCACTTGTTGTTTTCAACCTTTAGAAGTAGGGCTGTTTGATTGCAGGAATTTGAAAATAAATTAAAATGCTGGCAAAGCAGATTGAATGGTTTTATGAAATGTTTGCAATTCTGTACTGAAAATACAACATTATGGGGATTATTTACTCTTGATCACACTGCCTCAGTAAGAGCCTAGGGACTGGATTGGTACTGAAGAGACTTGTTCCTGCTTCTGCCTTTCATTTGCCCTGTGACCTTGGTCCAAGTCTCTCTACTTCTCTCTGCCTGATTTATCCAGCTGTGAAATGAGGTCCTAATAATAATATTAAAAAAAAAAAAATCTGTGGATGAAAAGTGGTATATTGCTTGTGGTGTGTGTGTTTGATCCATTTGAACAAATGGAGCCTTTTACCTCTGAGGTACTTTTACCCAAGTCAAGAGGGATGAAATCTGTCTGGCACTATGAAATGAGTCTTTCCAGACCCTGACTGACACATGTTCATGTCGTACATTCATGTCCATTGGCACCCATGTTTATCTCAGCTGAATGAGTGTGGAGGCTGAATTGCCATCCTCCATTTAGAGAGAGTTCCAAATTAGCTTTAAGACATACAAGCAGGTGATATGGAGCAGTTAGTGCTGGTCCTCTGTCAATGCAGTGCTTTCTGCAGGCACTGTCTTAAATAAAATGTGTTTTCACATTGTGATTCAATGTGATTGTAATTCAAGCCAAGATTTTGGAAATAAATAAAGAACTATTTCTGGTAAATATCTGGCTTTTTTTTCCTACATGTCAACAGCTCAATAGTTCCATGATTCCTATACATTTTGCTCCCCTCAAACAACAAGGCCTCCATGTTCCATGCACTGTTCAGCAAAACAACTGCCCAATCTCACTGCTCTCCCGCTTCTCTTCCAGTCTGGATCTTTAGTCATCATGTTGCTGCTTAACTTAGGGCCCAAACCTGCAAACTCTGAGCCTTGTTGACTGGAAACTACTCATGTGAACAAGGTCTTCCAGAATCATGCCTTTAAAATAAAAAATCTTTTGAGCAGAAGTGTCTTTAACGTCTGTTCAGCATCACACGTCTATGGTTCTATAATAATAACAATAACGCTGCCATTAATCTTTGTCTCGCAGCTAAATAACTGCCTAAGATGAAAAGTTACTGATGCTGAATTCAGATCTAATATGATTTAGGGGGAATTATGATTACTGTCTCATGGTTGGCATTTTCACTGGCCTTTTTTTTTTAATGCAAATAGTATTTTATTGTAAAGCTTTTCAGACAGATTCTCCCTGCTAAATAAACGTTTTCCAGTGGCTTAGTTCCTATATTTGACTCACCCTGGGAATTCTATACACTAGAGTATACTTGACAATGAAAAACAGATCTGCTGCATAACTTTTTAAAAAGATTTGTCCACAGTTTTTATAGAACCTACAGTCGATAATGCATTGCCACTTAGGTGCCAACAGTCATAAAGAGTGCTAAGAAAACTTAGTCCCAGATGCCAGGCACCCGTGCTGGTGTGCAAACAAGGAAGGAACCAAAAATAGGTTGTGTTTATATTAGAACAATTTTAAGATGCAGGAAAATTATAACAAAACTCGTTAGAACTGCTTTCAGGGCCATGCTGGGTTGTATGGGGACTTAAGACACTCCCCTACACAAGCTGTCTGGATCACTGTACAGGTGGGGTAACAGAGGAAGAACTAAGCTCCACCAGGTAGAGCGCTGGTGCAAATCACCACCACTACAAACCCATAGAGCAAGGGGAAGCAGCCAATCACAATTCATTCATTCCCTTGTCTTCTCGCTGCATGCTGCCTTTTATTCACAGCTCATGGTAAATTCATGATCTAACCCTAAGTTCCTACTACAAACAAGGGAAAGTAGCTTCATTTAGGATTCTTTCCCTCCCAGAGTTTTGCTTGTCCATTTTAAAATGAGTTTCTTATCAGTAATATGTATAAAATTGAAATTCTGTGAAAGAGTTAACTGTTAAACTGATTTCCCATTTCATTTTCAGAAGTTAATGATCCAAATGAACTCTAGGTACAAGAAAGAAGAAATTGAAGCAGATGATACAGCCGAGGCTGATGTATCAGATGAAGAAATGGCCAGAAGGTAATTTGTTTTATGGCAGAGTTAAAATTATCAAGATGATGTGTTTATAAAAGAGCAAACTTTTGTGTTGTGCACAAGACTTTTTAAATAAGAATTTTGAAGAATGTGTTCAATGGAATAGCTTCATTACTTCCTGGGGAAATAACTTGGGGACATTTTCTACCTTCTGCTACACGTTTTTACTCTCTGCTGTGTCACTCTGAACCATACTGTGTGACAGAAGGCAAAATTGGCCCCTTAATATGCTATCATCTTGATACAGGCAGTAGCTTTCTCTCTTGCAGAGCACTGTAAGAAGAATGACTTTGGATATCCCTTGTTGCACCACAGATTTGTATTGCCGATATGATTTATGACTTGCTGTGCACAAGTTTGCTTTGATTTTATGAAGAATAGTAATTCGTATATTTAAATATCTTAACAGATATGAAACCTTAGTGGGAACTATCGGGAAGAAATTCTTGAAAAAGAGAGAACAGCGTGTGCTCGAGGGTGAAGATGAGAACAGTAACATGAGACCTAGCAAAGCTAAAAAAATGTTCTTAAAACCCCAGGATTGATGTGAACTGCACAATTGGAGCGAATAGAAATCTCATTTACAGGGTAGAGTAACATGAACTGGCAAGTGTTTATTTTCCACCAAATAATGTAAGATATGTTTGTAAATCTAAATCTGTTCTGACTGAAATTTCTGCTGTCCACATGATAAACTTACTTTCAAAGTGGATGCATATATAATGGATGTCATACATCCTTTCCCATCTGAGCAAGTTGTAGTGACCATGGGGCTCTAAGCCAATCAGCTGTGTAAATGTTGTACATAAGTAAGATGGCTATCCCATGTGTTTGCAAGCAACAGTCTTTACATTTTATGATGGTAATTGAACGCAAGTATTTCAGCTAAAGATGAGCTGTGGCCAATCTTATAAAACAATTCTGCTTTCAGTGCTTTTTTTTACTGTATAAATTGAAACCCCTTACACTTTTTAAATTGACAGAAATAGTCTGCAGAAACTTACATGTTTCTTTAACAGTACTAAAAATAAGTTGAAAAAGGAACAGAGAAATCCATTTAGTTGAATTTAATTTTTTATAAAATCTGTTTAAAAAGAGGATTTTGTAATAGAAGCATTTTTTCTAGAATAAGCTAAATATTTATTTTGGGTGATGTTTTCACTTGGACACTTGTGAATCATGATCTGCTCAATCTCTCACCAAAATATTTTGTTGATGTTCCTTTGGTTGTGGTTTTCTTTTCTGGCAAAAAATTTTCCAATCTTATAAACAAGATCTGTGATAGCAGTGTAATGACTGGTTCAGGAACACATCTTAAAGCTGAATAAAAATGTTTTAAAATACTTTTGTGTCTGATTATTGTGGTTTAGGTGATATAATATAGCCTGTGAGATATGTAGTGCATTGTTTGATAGTGTTTAGATCAGGCCTGCACAACTCGGAAAGCAGTGAGGGCCATATTACTGCAAAAAACCCCAGCTGCAGGCCGAAAAGCCCCGCCCCCATCCACTTCCCATCCCCCACTGCTTGGCTTGCCCCACCCCTACTCACGCCCTGCGGGCCGCACAGTGAGCCTGTGCGGGCCGCATGTGGCCCCCGGGCCGCATGTTGTGCAGGCCTGGTTTAGATGAAGGCCCAGATTTTTAAATGTATTTAGGTATTAATGTATTCAGCATTGCAATACCTAACTGATTTAAGAGCCTAAATCTAATTTTCAGAAGGGCTTTAGAGATTGATAGTCAATGGGATTTAGGCTCCTAAATGTCTACATCCCTTTTGAGAATGAAGCTTAAGATCCTAAATCAATTAAGCATTGCCACACTGACCACAGCAACACCTCAGTGCCTTTAAAAAACTGGGCCTTAAGCACATGCCCCGAAATATTAGTTGAGTTTAAATGCCTTTTCTAGTTAGAAAGTAATGAAGCAGTTTAAAGCATTGTTGCGCAGAGAGACAGTACTGGCTTTCCATCAAGTTGGTGCTCTGGGCATGTTTAAATTTGTCATCAGCATGTGTCAGATCTAAAATTATAGCAGTTTTCTATATCCCAACTTTCAGCAAGAAATATGCTCTCTATTATTTCATTTCCCTGGCTAGTTGTCCGGGTTGCTTGTCCAGGATGCTGACTCTCTTGAGAAAGGAGGGATTTGGAGGAGTTGAAGCAAGTAGTGGCAGTTCCATCATGGACACGAGTCTTTTTCTTTTCTTTTTGGAACAGCTCAGTGAAGCAAGACACGAAACTCAATTATATAAAGTAAGAGGCTGTACATCTACAGTAGTTTGCATGTATGATATATGGACTATAATCCATATATCAAAAGCACCTCATTAGATAGTCAAGATGGATCACACATGGAAAGAGAAATACACTTTTAACCTAGTAAGGGAGCTTCATAAAGGTGGAAAGTCTATGATTCATGATCTCATATAGGTTTTCAGAGCTAATTAAATGCTTCTGGTTCAATTACTTAAAACTTGACTATATATAATCGTCACTTGAACAAAAGTTAATGATCACAAGACATTTTTCTTCCCAAATGTGACTTGAACGATGAAGTGATTTATTGTTGCTCATCACAAGAAAAACTCAGAACATATCCCATTATTCTTTCTTGCTTATTACTAGGAAATGACTCCCCCGTTATATGAATAAATTTATTTCATGATGGCAGGATTTCTGAATGATGGTGCTAGGTATTTTGGGGAAACTATATTCTAGTGAGACAGTAGTGACCACTAGATGTCACTAAAATTTTGCTTGGGCTTCAGGATTCTTGAAGTGACATTCTGTTGCTTTCATATAATCTTGTCTGAAAGTTCCTTTGATTAAATAATTATTTGAGGCATGCATATAATAAAAAGAGCATTAAACTTTATATAGAGGCTTCCTTGTAGAGAGGACACCTTCCATGCCTTTCATTCCAAGGCAGAATAACTTCATGTAATTGGGAGAAAAACAAAAACAGCTCTGTAGTGAGAGATCTCTGAGTCCTGGTGTGTGCTCTGCATTGTGTGTGTTTGTGTGGAAGGTTTTGAAGGTGAAGCAACATTAATTTCAACAGCTTCACAGAAAACTTACATTCTGTTACTGCAGGGTTATGAGAAAATGTGCATAACCCTGCAATAATTATGAGCAGTACAATCTTTAAAGGATGGTGCCCTACTGGCCAGAAGTTTGATTGAACAGATTTTGATGAGGCTTAGATGAACTATTCAAATGCAAGTTTAAAAGCAGCTGCTGAGGGTAGGGCAACCTACTTATTCACTCAGCTATCTTCGAGTGTCAACCATACTGTAGAATCAGCAAAATACAAGTGCCTAGTAGGAGTTGCAAAAGTGAAAATCCCAGGCTTGTGAAAATCCCAGCAGGTGTCTATCTGGTGCCTATCTGCATCTTTAAGTGCCTAGATATTTTTAAAAATCTGATCGTGGCTCCTAAGTCATCTAGGTGTGTTACAAAATTTTGCTATTCATAGTTCCTTACTATACCTAGACCACTATGGAGGCTTAAGTGTAATAATCATGATGCAAATCTACATTTAATCAAGCATTCTTGCCTTTGTTACAAACTCAAAAATAGACCCATTGTTGTGGACAGTTTTGTTAAGCTGCAGTTTTTAAAGCATAGATGGACCTGTATCTCAATCAGAAAGCACCCCTTTTTGATTGAAGATGTAATTTGGATTTTAGAATGAGCATTTTTGGTTTGGAAGTAGCCTTTTTCTCAAGCTTGCCAATAAAGCAAAGTTTGGAGGTAGGAGATGCATAAAACTGCAGAATTGTTTGTGCAAATGATGTGAAATGAATAATGTGTGAATTTGGCACAATTCTGACCAAGAATGAGACCAAGGAAAAAGGTGATGGTGGTAGTTTACAGCAGCTGGCATTCATGTGCTCATGGAGAGTTCATAGCAGTAAGAATAGTTTAAACTTTGTCTTCAAACATCTAGAACTATTTGTCCTGTCCTCTTTGAGAATGACTTTTTTAGGTACAGATTCACCATCTGTCTAATATGGCATTGTGCGAGGAAAGCACGTGTCATTAAACATCATCACTCTTCCTGAAGTGTGGTATAAGGTACGCTGGATGAGCGGAGCCAGAGAAGAAATTCAGGAAAACTACAGAATGAATTTGCAAGTCATCGGTTTCTTCTCCTACTTGGTGGTGGTAACAAGGAAATTGAGGCAGGCACCCTCTGTTTGGATGCACTAGTCAGTCAATGCATCCAGCATTGTTGAGAATGGATTGCCAGCTTATCTAGCATGCTGTGAATAATGAAATAGTACATATTGGGCTCCAATAAAATAATAGAAAATAAGCCAACCTGTGTGTTTTATCTCCCTCCTCTCCCCTGCCTAAAAGAGGCATTAAAACTTGGTGGTTTCCTTTTATGTTTGCTAGCTGTTGCCTACACAGTTCGATGAAATGAAATTTGCAAGAGAAAATAAGTCAAGATGATTTAACTTAAATGATTTGTCTGAAATAATAATGCAACAGTTGAGCTAGTTCTCTCTTTGGTGCCAGTTGGGTTGAAATTTTTACCACTGCCGGGAATAGATGAGGATTACACAGTTTCCCTTCCCTTCTTCCTATCTTGTCTGTTTTGATCTAATTGGTGCTGGACTTTAAAAGCCACAGGGGCAGAGTCTAGCTGAAGTGAGTGCTCATCCTGTATCTTACCTCCACTGATTCATGAGCTGATTAAACTCTGTTTCTTGTTGTTTTTTAATTGCTTTTTCCAATGGTGAAATGAAGTTTGAACTGGTTTTCTCCTGTTACTCATAATTCTTTTCTGAAAGACATTCGGTATGCAGTTGTTAATGGATGGTATTTTCCTTTGGGCTTTGGGTATATGTAATGGGCAGTTAGGCTGAGATTATTCAGAGCCATCTATGGGATTTGAACACCCAGGTCCCATTAATTTTACAATTATTCAGATCTCAGCCTGAATGTGAAGTTGCCTTGTCTTCCTGTAAATCAAGATACTGTGCTTTTCTCATTCCAGATACAATTTGAACGTGTTGGGATGTTTTTAGCAGTGTTGGTGCTGCGTAACTTGACAACAGGCTGCAGCTAGAACGCTGCACAATAGTTTGGAGTCTCATTAAACTAGCCTAAAAGAGAGATGGTCCACTTTAACTTTAAAATGTGTTGCCAGGGAAAGGTATCTGCTGAATTGCTTTGTAGACATAAAATCCTCTGTTTATCAGTGTAACAGGAGTATAAATCTCTCCTATGCCAGCTTGCCGGATCCTTTTAGGACTAAGTCATTCCTTTTCCTGTGGGAAGTCACCTATCACCAGGCCTCCCTAATGGTATGAAGCTGTGGTTTGGTGACTCTTATAGTTTCTTTATATTTAGTATCATTCTTATCTTAGGCCTAGTTATCTTTCTTTGAAGAGGTTTGGGGTACCGTAGTCACAGCTAAATAACTATATTTATCAACTCTGAGAGGATTCGCCAGGCTGAAAAACTGGTCTTTAGCAGGTATAAATCAGCAGAGCTCCATTTGACCTGACACTGTAAAGCCAGGACCTGGTGATTAGTTGTCAAGTCTGGGGAAAAATCTCTGTGGGAGAGTTGTCAATGACCGTGCAGAGGGTGGGAGGGTTGAGGACTGGCCCATGTGGAGTTCTATAGGGAATAGGCCTTTAGTAGACAACAGGAGCAGTTAGGTGGGAGCAGAACCAGAGGCACCTATGGAGGTAACGCAGGAGAATGGAATAACCAGGGTGTCAAAGGCTACATTGAAGCCAACCAGAGAAGGAGAGGGGAGGAGCCATTATCAGCATAAAAGAGGCAGTGCTCTTTTGCATAGAAGAGAAGGGTTTCTGTTCTATGGATTGTGAGCACCAGACGAAAATTCCTCCCAGCTCAAGAGAAAGTGGTGAGTTCTATTTGAAACACTTAGTACTTATCTGATATTTGGGGATTAAAACTTAATTGCAATTGATACTTACAAAGACTGTTGTTTTCATTTAGTTATTTTAAATATATTTGTATATTTCATGAGAGTTTTGCATAAATTGTGTTAGGCCAAGGAGGCTATCCACTGAAAAGAAAATGTCTTGATTCTCTTCTTTAACCTGCTATTGTTAAAAGCATCATGTAGGATTAACATCAGAAAAAACAGCTAGAGAGAGAATTATTTTTCTCCATGGTCTATTCCGTTAACTTTGTTTTGATGCTGTTTCCTCTGCACGGTCAGTTTCTCTGTTTTTGTGGGTCTTTCACATAGCAACATGACAGAGAGAAACATTTTTAGAATAGAAAACTACAATTGCAAAACCACAGATATTAGAAGAGGGGACTCATTAGTTAGACAAGGAGTTTCTTTAAATAGACTTGATTCAGTTGGATGCTTTTTATGCTCGTCACCTTCATAACATTCCCAGTTGTATCGGCCATTAAGGAATTTCAATTTGTGGCCATGTGGAATGGAAGTAGGCACAATAGAGGAGCAAGTCTGGGCACCATATTACAATTCATCCTTTAAACAGGACATGAATTAGTATCACTACAAAAGCATCATAAGAAAAGTATGGACATACTAAAAATAATTAATGTCCATTGTAGTAATCACAGAGAGACAAATTGGATAATACTTTGCACTTGTAGCACCTTTGGTCATGGAACCTTAAAGTGCCCTACAAACATTAATGAATTATTCCTCCTAACACACCCTGGTGGTGGGGAAGTATATTATCCCCATTTTACAGATGGGGACATGGAGTGGAGTGGTTGGTACTTCAGACCACTTATTTAGGTGGATTTAGGTCTTCAGGTGTCTAAATTTATGCAGCCAAGTTTGGAAATTTCAGCCAATGTGATTTTCCTAATGCTCACAAAGCATTGATATGTCAGTAGCACAGAAACCCCAGTACTCCTCTCTCAGTTGTGTTCTTAAGCCTCTAGAATAAACTTTTCCTCCCTGGACCCATATCCTCCCAGATCTTCATCCAGCCTCAAACCAGACTCTAGAATTTGTGCCCACAAAAGTGTGTGTAGGCTCCATTTATTCTCTCATTGGTATCTAATCAACATGGGACTCTGAAGTGCCTGTTTTTTCTGAACTTAAGTTCTCATTTTAACCTGGTATTAAAGTATTTTAGATCATTTATTGAATGTCATATTAAATAGACTGTGAAAGATGCTGCAGTTGCATAGAATTATTGTATTTTTATATACTATACTAAATCACGTACAATCCTTTGAGGTTAATTGGGACAAATTTTTTCTCTAACATTATGCTGAATTTATCTTTCACTGTTGCTTCCACCTCTTCATCTTTAAGAGTCATGAATTCTACCAGATCGGTGTTGTCCTTGTAGTTGTAAGTTGTCTCAGTGAGTGTCCAACCAATTAATGCTCGAAACCCATCAGTGGTCTGCAGGCTGCAGATTGACTTCTTTGTAAAAATGGAATCTGGAGATGTCTGGAGATATGTGCACTGGAATTGGAAATCTTCGATAGTTCGTGGCTCAAGACTGAACAAGTAAATTTTCCTGCACTCACTTCTTTCCAGAAGATCAGAATTAGAGAAGCTTTGGTTCGGAACATATTGTTTCCTCCTTATTTTCTCAAAGTACCAGGTCCCGTCGCTTTCTATGAAGCGAAAGATGCCAGGAATCTGAGGTTGGTCTTTCCCGGAAATAAGTTCCATTGGTTGCCACATTTGATAGGATACACCATAGCCTCCATCCAGGATATAGGCTCTGTCATCAATATCCACCTTTAGCAGAAGGTGGGTCATGTGGGAAGCATATGTCTTTTGGTGCAGGTTGTATATATATGCTCCTAAAAGAGTGGTGTCATATCCCAGTGTTTGCAGCACCCAGAATAAAAGTTGGTTTTGTTCCATGCACCATCCACCACGCTTCTTCCTTACAATTTTGTTGTAAACCTGCTCTAAATCCAAGATAATGGTTTCCCCGCAATGGATGCTGAGATTTTCAAATGGAACAGCTTGGATGTGGTGCTGGAAGATTGCAGTTAAGGTTTCCAAATCATGTTTATCGTGGGAGCCTTTGTATCCAATTCTTGCTAAATATTCTTCGATGTACATATTGCCTGTAAAGGAAATAACATTAACAAAAAGTTATTTATGATGATGTGAAGGGATTTCTAGTTTCCAGCTAGCATAGATACTATGATCTACTGAGCCGCCTCAGAGTAGTATTGAAAAGAAAACTGATTCTTGTAATAGAGAAATTCGGGAGTAATGATAGGGCATGGATGTTGGGATCTGGGTTTTTGGTCCGGGGCCATCTCTTCAGAAGGGTGGATACAATAGAGCAATTATTCCCTCATGTGCACATGTGTATGTAAGGGAGATTTTTGATATCTACATTGGGTCAGTGTGATACCAGGATTCAGTCAAAATAGGACAAAATTGGGAAACGTTAATAATATCATCTGAAGAAATGATGAAGGAAGTATTATCTAGTGGTCAGAGCAGTCTCTTGGGAGTCAGGAGTCCTGGGTTCTGTTCTTAGTCTGTATCTGAAATCAGAAGTAAGCCACTCATTTTCTGTATGCCTCAGTTTCCTCATCTGTAAAACAAGGAAAATAATATTCCCTGCTCTTTGGTAAAGCACTTGGAGAAACCTATTGGGTTAGAGGTGCCATAGAAGTGTCAAGTCTTGATATAAATTCAGACCACGAGTTGATTAACTGAAACTCTGATTATTATTTTTTTGAGAGTCTCAAATCACCAAGCTCTAATCCTGTCTAGTTTGATACAGTCGTGACACTTTGGTGTTGGAATTAGGATTCTCAGAAGAGGCAGGTGAACTCCCAGAAAGCCTAAGACCTTCGTCTCTGTTCTCAGCCATGCTCTCTATCACCTAGGTGCAGATGAAGGGGGTAGTGAGCTGTTTGCAGCTGTCTGATACTGGGCTGCTGTGAAATATGCCTAGCTGTCCACTGGCCAGGAGTTGCTGGAGCACCGCAGAAAGCTGTCACGTTCTTTCCCCAAACTGGAAATGCTCACCGCACAACCTCTGATGACAGCAGCAAGAGGTGGTACAGAAACCCGCTACCTGGTTTGACAGCACCCAAGGATTCCCCTACACCAGAACAATCCTCAGCTGGGGAGATCTGGCCCTTTGAACCACGCACCCCCTGCATACAAAAGAACTGGACCAGTTCCATTATGTCTTCTTGAGTCTTTTGTGAACATGAAGAGGGAGCAAGATTCAGCCTATACCAAGCAGGGAAGTTTGAACAGCTCAGATCACTGCTCACTGTCAGCATTTCTGCATAGGAATTATTCAGCTTGTTTTCCTGCCTGGCTGTGCAGCTGAGAAGTCATGCATTGAAATGTTCTGACCCTTCTCAGTGGCTTGCTACAGTCCTACCATTCCGCGTAGGAGACGCAACAAGTGTCTGTATGTTGCTCCGTTTGAAAGTGGGACCTGTGCACAAAATGCTTTGAAGGTTTTCTTACAGCCTGTCCCCTTGCAGGAACACAGACCATTTTGAGCACTCGGTGTTGCTTCAAATGTTTAATTTCTTTACAACTCGCAAACCTACCGTGAAATATTTCTGTGTACACAATGGGAGCTCTATGGTAAGCTGATGTTTAGATGGTTAGTACCATTCTGTCAACTCAGGGAATCAATCTACTGCATTGAGATAAACTCATCAGGGAGCTGCTGAGTGTTTATCGCCAGACAAAATTTCTCAGGATGAATCATAAATGGTTTGCAGTGACAGATTCATTCTATGTATGGTATAGCCACACACGCTGTCCAACATTAGTAGAGAGTGCTGGCAAACAAAATTTCTCAGGATGAATCATAAATGGTTTGCAAATGGTTTGCAGTGACAGATTCATTCTATGGTTTGCAGTGACAGATTCATTCTATGTATGGTATAGCCACACATGCTGTCCAACATTAGTAGAGAGTGCTGGCAATGCGATGCGATCAGCTTCAGCTGAGAGGAGTTTAGCGTTTGGGTAGGTTTAAGTAACACCAGAAAATGGCCAAGAAAAGGCTCGTGAGAGCAGGACAAAGAATCTTGAAAGCAGCTACTTGAAATCTCTCCAAACCCATTAGAGTGTAATTGCAGGTTGGAATGGTTTACAAAATATGGTCTGCTTTCTGCAGTAGGGGCAGTTTTGATTGTCCAGTGGAGACGTAACTATCCTACTCAATCAATTTCTGATCATTAAATAGTGAAAACAGGTCACACCAATATAAAGTAGGCCCTCTGGGTAATGTAAGATCTCTTTGCAGCTCCATAATGTAATTGAACGGCATAAACTCTTAGGAAGTTCAAGCTACGGTTATTCTGAGTTGTGAATCTATTAGAATGTTTTGGATGAAAACCAGGATATTTGAGAGATGATTTCACAGATATGTTGACCACCACTATGCAGAGAAAATCATCAACAAAAGACATTTTGAGGCCTGTCAGAAGTCTGGGAATGCATAGGCACATGGAAAAATGCGTGGACATTTGAAATTTACACATCCAGTTACCGTGATTGTACACGCTATCCCAGTCAATCCATTTGTAAATTATGCATCATGCATCTAACTACTATTAACCTATTGTTCCCAGAAAATGGACCATTTTGCAGTAAGGAAAGCAAAGCCTGATAAGTTCATTTTTTAAAAAGTTATTTTAAAAAGATTGTCATAAATTATCTTACCCCTTTTAATATGAACTCTGTTATTGGCTAGTTTATTTGTCTGTGCTTCCTTTATTAAGAATCTACTGCATGTGCAAAATTAAATAACAAAATAATCATTTCTGGGAACAGGCAGTAGGATCTGGAATATCTGAGTTTAGATGAATAGGTGTGGTGCTAAAAATAAGAGAGAAAAAGCCAATACATACTTCTATTACGGTTTTGCCGCTTTTGAGAGATGGCATTAAACCAAGATGGCTGTGTTTTGTTTCCATTTCTACACCATTTTTCATGCACCATTTTCTACAAACCTTAGTCCTATGGACAGTTTGGATTTCATGTTTCTCCAGGACCTTAACGGTACACAAAGAATCTGGCTTTAAAAAAGAGCTTACCTGTGAAAACGACCCAGCAATAATTTGTATTCGGTTTTGCACCTGTTTGGGGGGGTTTTCGTTTGTTTTTGGATCGGTAAATCAGGAACAGACACGGGTTGCAAGCCTTCCCCTATACAAGCTGCTTTTTTCTAACTAATACACGTCTGCCTCAGGGCTGTTCAGTACTAAATCTTAAAGTCCAAGAGAGGGCAGAGTCCATCTGAAATGAGTGCACATATTTGGACTTCATTGATCCATGAGCTGATTAAACTTTGTATCTTCCTTTTAAGAAAGATGTTATTTTTTCCACTGGTTAAAATCAGAATGAACTAGATTTTCAGTCCTCCTCCCCCCAAAAATTCTGTAGATATTCCTCTGTTGCTGGATGATGTATTTTCTCTTGAACAGCAAACAATAACCATTGGCATTAGGAAAGCCAGTCTTCTCTTTCTTAGTAAACTGAATATGTTGTTTCAGGTGTTGCAAGTTCAATTTTCAAAGGACCAAGTACATGGAACCATTCTTCACTAACAGAAGTTCCTTTTCTTTTTTTTGCATGTTTTTAAAACTTTCATTGCACTAACTTGATGTTCTATAGATAAACAATGAATATTATGATGAATATATCTTAAACACAATTTTATATATATATTAGAAAAAGTAAGTAGTTTATTTCAATAATAATACTTGGCACTTTCCATGGCTAAGGTGTTGTAGAGACATTAATTAATTCTACCTCTGTGGAGCAGATATTACCCCCATTTTACAGAAGGAGAAAGTGAGGTTAAAAAGATTGAGTGCTTCATCCTGCAAAATGCAGGGCATGTTGGTGCTGATCCAGCAATACACTTAAGTATGTGCTTAGCATTAAGCACCTGAACAGTTCCCTTGACATCAAGTGTTTAAAGTTAAGCACATGGTGGAGTGCTGTGCTAGATCAGGGCCATCAGCAGCACCTTGCCACGATCAAGCCCTAAGTGATTTGGCAAAGGCTACACGGTGCCTCATTGGCAAAGCAGGAATTAGAACTCAGGAAAACCTGACTCCAAACTTCCAGACCAGACTGTTTGTCAAAGGTCTCAAATTTGCCTAGAACACCTGCCCAAGTCTGTAGCAGAGCCAAGGATAGAATCTGGTTTCGCAAGATCTTGCAACCCCAAAGATACTGCATGGGATTGCAATACCTGTTACATCTCCTCCCTAGAGAGGTTATACAATCCCAGCCAAGCCCACAAAGCTTCATAAATGTAATGCAATAAAGTATTTCAAGGCTATTGCAAGAAATGTCCATGACTGCTCATTTTATAGCTGGATGAAAATTAGGCATAATGAGGTAAAGAGTTCCATTTTCAAAGGTGGCATCTAATTTTGATTGCCTCCATTTTAGATACCCAGGGCCTTATTTTTCAGGAGCACCCTCTGTTTCTGTTGTCTTCTTTGGAATTAGAGGTACTCAAAGACTTAGAAAATCAGGCCCTTGGCCTTGAAAGTTGGACACATGAAATTACAGAGCATTTTTGAAAATGTGACCTTATGTAAATTGCCCACCATTTCTGATCAGAAAATGGAATTCAGGACTTAGAACTAGTTTTCAGTGTCATTTAATCACCTCCTACACCCTGGTGTGTTCTAAGTAAGTCATAACCTCTCCTGGGTGTTGTTGTGGACTGCTGAAGAAAGACATCTGCTCCACTATCAATTACAATCTGTTCAAGGCCGTGAATAATTTGTAAAAATGTACTAAGGAGTAGATGGAGAATTATACTGAAAATGTTAGAGGACTTTTGTGATACAGCTTCACCTTTAATGCTGAAATAGGGTTTGGTCACCCACTTTAAAAAAAAAAAAAAAAGGAATACCAGAAATAAAACAAGATCCAAACAAGAGGAACAAAAAATAATAGAAATATAAGACAATTTCCGTATTAAGAGATTTAAAGGACTAGGAGGATTTGGTTTGAAAAGGGGAAGATTAAGAAGAGACATGATACTGGTATGTATTAAAATTAGTTAATGGTATAGTTAAGTTTATTTTGAATTTATTTGCTCAAGTTGGCAGTCAGTTTAACATATTTTTATGTTAATTTTATGGAGGGTTTTACCTTTGAGATTGTAAAAGCTCTATCTAGCACAGTTGTGTAGAATTAGGTAATATCCACTGTGACTGACTGACAATATCCTGCACAAAGCCTTATGGAATTAAGATGAGTTTTACTGAGTGAAGTTACATTTTACTGAATTAGCATTAACACCTGCGGGGTACATTGTATTAAAATGTGTATGTGGTGTTGTGGCATTGCATATACCTTCTCTGATAGGGTTGTTACCTGCACACATCAGGGCCACCCCACCTTTTCCCAGTCCATAGGGCTCCAGTTGTAACCCAGTTAATTTAGGTACCCCCACTTTTTCCCAATGCATAGGGCTCCAGGCGAAAAGCACCTACCCTTACCCAATTTGCAGGGCTCAAGGTGTAACTAACCAGGTCAATTTAAGTACCCACACCCTTTCCTAGTACGTAGGCTCTAGGCGTATACTACTTCTGCAGATGTGCAGGACCTTTTACCAGTGAAAGAGCCTTACACAGTAATATCCTTATCCTCTATTTATTAACAGTCACCAAAAACAGACTGCACACGTTACATACAATGCTCCACCACTCCCAATAAGACAGATGAACTTCTTGATCACCAGGCAAGATCAGGTCCATCTGGGGGACTCCAGTGTCTGCATGGTGTCATTGGCAGAGTGCCAAGGTGGGGAGGAATAGCTCAGTGGTTTGAGCATTGGCCTGCTAAACCCCGGCTTATGAGTTCAATCCTTGAGGGGGCCATTTAGGGATCTGGGGCAAAAAATCTGTCGGGGGGCAGTACTTGGTCTTGCTAGTGTAGGCGGGGGACTGGATTCAAGGTCTTTCTAGTTCTATAAGATAGGTATATATTATAGGTCTGGCAGTTCTGATCTTTGGGGCTGTGTCTTGGAGTTGTTTCCTAAAGAAGTTCCTTTTGGACCCCAGTTTATATAGTGAAATTTGAGTCCTGTTTAGCTGTACCTTAATCAATCATTATACTAACATTTTACTAACCAATATGAACATAGTGTAACAAAATTCTCTAACTAATCCCACCCCACCATCTTTATTAGTTTACACCTAGCAAAATTAATTATGTAACAGACAGAAACAAGTAAAGAACCAGACAGAGACCATATAGATAAACAATAGGGAAGTGGGGAGTATAATGACAAAACAGTAAAGAAATGAAGATTTCACATTCACGGCTATTGAAGTGATTTCTTGACAGACAGGATGCTATCAAACTAAGTTTTCTTTAACCATCTTAAGACTGATTTATGTAGTTGGTGATAGTGGGTGTCATTAGGAGGCGGTCTCCTTCTTAACAGCCTGATATTACATTGATTCAATGTAATTTAGATAGGATGTGAGGATGTGACCTCCTGCTTCTCAGCTAATGGCTGCTGCTTGGCTGCTCTTTTAATCTGGCTGCAGACGAAAGCCTTAGGCTTTAGGCCTTACAATATGGCTGCAGACAAAAACCTCATCCTTACAGGGGATGCCAATGAACATCTCCTATTATCAGTCTTTGAATCTTCCCCTGCCCCAAGGAGAAATGCATATATTCTGGATACTCCAGAGACCGACAGAGAGAAAATATTTTTATACCAAAGCCAAGGATTTAACTTGACTCAGGGCTTTCTTCCTGACAGGTCAAATGGGCAGGACTCCTGGTCCACAGTCGTTAGGGGAGGATTGGAAGGACTGAGGTCCCATACGACTGAGTGGAGTTCTGAGCTAAAGCTCTGATGAACTTGTAACCACGAGCCCTAGGGTTGCAGGGAGTTGAAGGACTTATCCTCTTAGCACCCATGTTATAGTTGGGATGAACTCTGGTAAACTTCTTAGCATGCACACAGGTTGCACAATGAGAGGCCATTATGCTCGTTGGTCTTCCTCACAAGCAGTTGAGTTTTGGGGTCGGATTCTGGCGTAGCCATCAATGGCTGGGCCAAAGGGCTTCCCTCAGCCGCTCCTTCCTTCTCAGAACTATCGCTGATGTAGCACTATCTCCACAGGCAGGCCAAGGGCTCTCAGAGCTAAAACAAAGTCTAAAGTTCTCATGCAGGTGGTGAAAGGAGTTCATGTTTCCTCTCTGTGTTTCCATGATTTCTAAAACATGTTCTTGGAACAAAATGGCCTCGTCTATGTGGTGCTGAAACTTCCAGAGGTGGTGCTGTGCTCTGATTGGTAGAGGATAGTAGGGAGAGTCTTAGAAGGATCAGCTGTCCCTCTTCTGGGCAGGGTCACCCCACCCCTGGAACTCCCCCCAATTGGTCAAATCTCTTCTTGGGGTGGGCCCATGGGGGCCAAAACCCATTCTGATGTGTAGTGGGCAGTGGGAGGAGTTCCTAGAGGAATCACATGACCCACTTCTGGATGGATTACCCTGCATCGGAACGCCTCCTGATTGGTCAAATCTCCTCTCAGGGCGGTCCTATGGTGGGTGAAACCCATCCTCATTGGTAGAGGGTGGTGCGAGGAGTTCTGGAGGGTGGGGGTGTCAGCTTCTCTTCTCTCGGTGGTCACACCTCCAGACCAGCTGTTAGAGGAGTACCTCATCCTCCCTGATTAGAGATAACAAGCTGGTTCAGCCTGATTGGACTAACCTTGTTATCTCCAATCTGGCCCTTGCCTCTTATTTATCCCTGCTCCTGGACACTTCCACTGCTTGCATCCGACGAAGTGGGTATTAGCCCACGAAAGCTTATGCTCTAATACTTTAGTTAGTCTTTAAGGTGCCACAGGACTCTTTATCACTTCTGCAATTCCAGACTAACATGGCTACCTCTCTGATTCCTGGTACAAATTACTTATCCAGAATAACAGTATTTGTCTTTCAGTGTCTTTTCCACTCTTCAAGAAGAGTCAGTGTCTTTTCCACTC
>ML677343.1:27138118-27211522 GCA_007922305.1 Dermatemys mawii | reverse complement strand
TCAGTGTCTTTTCCACTCTTCAAGAAGAGTCAGTGTCTTTTCCACTCTTCATCAGGAAGAGTCATGACTTCCACATGAGGCTCTATCGGTGATCTAGAGGCTGCTTTCTAAACAGAGAATCTGGAGATGCCTGAGTGTGCATGTTTAGCTGTTGAAAATATTTTATAGTCTGTAGCTTGAGAGTGAATGAATATATTTTCCTGATCTCTTTTGCTTCCAGATTATCAGAGTTAGAGAAGCTTTGGTTAGGACTGTACTGCTTCCTTTGGATTTTCTCAAACTACTAGATCCCACTGTTTCCTGTGAAGTGAAAGATGACAGGAGTCTTAGGCTAGTCCAGGGATTGGCAACCTTTGGCACGCGGCCTGTCAGGGAAATCTGCTGGCGGCCCAGGACAGTTTGTTTACCTGCAGGTTTGGCCAATTGCATTTCCCACTGGCCGCGGTTCTCCGTTTCAGGCCAGTGAGGGCTGTGTAAATCAGCGCAGGCCGAGGGATGTGCTGGCCGCCAAGGGGGATTTTTTTCTGGAAGAGAAAAGCTTACCAAGGATCTGTTGATTAGAATAAGAGAAAAGTAAATGCTTCCCAGTTATGTCCATTGCACTAATGCACTGTGTGAATTATAACTAAATTTCATACACAGAATCAGCAACATAGAGCTGTGCTCCCGCAGCTCTGAAATTCAGGAGGGGTTTTATAGAATTTGGCTGACATTTTGTTGAGTATATTGTCACACCTACACTGTGAGTCTCTGCAGTGCGCATGTGTGAAATAGCCCTGTAGCTGAATACACACTCGGGACTGATTTGTACGGCATAGAACAAAATGTTTCTGAATAGTAAAATGCTGTATTGCTTAAAGAAATGTTAAATGGATTGGTGGGCTTTCCAAGTGTATTATTAGCCTGTCTTGCAAAACTGCATTTCTCCAGCTATGCTGCATGCACGTTGTGCAGTGAGATTAATGCTGAAGCCTATCACTTTACTGGAGCCCGAATGTGATCTAATGACACCTTATGTGTTCGCACATTGTTCCAGCAAATTTACTACTGTCAGTGAGCACTTGCAAATGATATCGTGCCTTTCGGAGCTAAAGGCAGGGAAAGGGAAGCAGAGCTTGTTACTTAAAAGTTGTGAACTGAGTGGAGAAAACCCAGAGAAGAGCAACAAAAAGGAGAGGACTGGGAGAACTGATTGAGGAGAGAGTAGGAGAGTTAAATATGGACTGTTTGCCTCAGCAGCAATGAGCAGGGAGCAAGCCATGAGTACTTGAAGGTTGTCAGAACTGAGGAGGTTAACAAGCAGGAATATAAATTAATATATGGAAAATTACACTTAGCAAGACAAACCTCCTGATAGTGAGGTGTCTCAGGCTATTTGGGGAAGCACAGTCTTCCCTAGCCAGCCTTCCAGACTGTTTTACATCCCCATGTGGCACTCGGGCCAAAACGTTTGCCCACCCCTGCTCTATGATGAAACAACAGAGGCAAATGTAATATAATAGAGAAAACGTTCCTCATTAACGGGCAGGAGAGGGGGAAAATTGTCACCTCAGAATAGCCAAAGTGACCACAAAAAATGTGGTAGCGCCTCTTTGACACCACTTCCTGCATTGCCACCCTTCCTCACCTTCCCTTTGTTTGAGTAAGGGGGCACTCTACCACAGCCTCCTCGGCTATCCAGAGCTGCAGCATTGTCGCCTCACAGTCAATCCCTGTGATGCTCTAGGACTTTGCAGACTCTGTTCACATTTTTGGTCCAACATTCACCTCCTTGTAGGAATGTCCACTTACTATGAATACGCCAAAGTGTTCCAGACAGAACCTGGTAAATCTGGTTGGCCTGATTGGCCTGAATTATTTTTTTAATGTGTGGCACCTACCTGAGTTTTACTTTGTTCAAGCTATTGGTCCTCTGTTGGATCAGAAGTAGCTCCGGGGAAGAGATTTGATTCTATCTCTTAGCTAACGGTATAGAGCTTAGGCCTAGCAGGTTACCTACATATGTTGTCACTCATCCAAGAGCCACTAGCCATAGTGCCATTGGCCCAGTTGCAAGGAAGGAAGGAGCTAGATGTAAACTCACACACCTATGCAATCTTGCAAAATACAAGGGCTCACTGTGCTAGCCAGTTAATGAGCTACTTTGCAGGCTATTGGCTTGGGGGTTGGGAGTCAGGAGACCTGGATTCTATTTCTGGCTCTGCCACTGACCATATGTGTGACCTTGGACAAGTCACGTCCTCACTCTGTGCCTCCATTTCCCCTTCCATCATGTCTTTGCCTCTGTCTATCTAGATTGTAAATTCTCTAAGGTCAGGACAGTCCCTCACTGGGTATATGTACAGTGTCTACCATAATGGATGTGGCCTCAATTAGGGCTGGTGAGTGTTTGTGTCTCTGGTATAGTCACTGACTTCATGAGTGTAGATAGGCAGAAATCATGTAAGTCATGTGTCTTTCATTTTAAATGTCATAGAATAAGTGTTTCTTGTGACAGGCTGGATGGCTCTGTGTAACTGCTCTCACCGCACTAGTGATCATACTGAAATGAGAGCAAGCACTGGTATACTAAGTAGTCTGTGTGTTACCGGTCTGTATTCCAAACCTAGATTGCCAGAAATATAGGCCCCGAATCTGTTCTCATTCATTTATTTTTGTTCCCACAGCAGCAGGATTTCATTCAGCATTCATGGGATCAGCTAGCAAGATTCACACATTAATTCTGTCTCTCTGCAAACTTCCCTGGGAATATCAGTATCTTCTCATAATTAGAATGAATGGTAAGAAATAGTTCCTCACTGCTAACATGCATGAAAAACTTGCAAAGTAGGAGTCTCTTGCATGCAACTAAACTGTTCATTTGATGTAAAGTTACATTGCATCTGAGATTGGAGCTGATTTTTATCCATTGCCATTGGACATGCTTAGTTTAAGTCTCCAACGTTTTAGCCTAAAAACACATACACTTGATACTTTTCCTTAGAAAAGTGTAAGTGGTGCCTTGCAACGCATTTCGCTCAGTTTATTTTTAAAACTTAAACTTCCCCAATACGAATAGCAAAAGTAGGGGCAAGCACTGGAATGCTGCACCCACAAAATAACCACAGTAGAATAGTGGGAAGGGCAGGGGAATAACAGCCCTTCCCAAGTCTCAGTGATGAGTGTAGGACCAATTGGTAGAGTGATTAAAAAGCAATGACCAAGTTCTTCCTGAAGGAGAATAAAAGTCATTAGTATGCAATAATATGATGAGTAGAAATCATATGCATTGCAAGGGGATGGTGGGTTGCAGAGAAACATGGCTGGGATGAGGATTATAAATGCAAAAATCTGTGGTCCATGCCTCTTAAAAATTGTTCCCTATAATGGCCCCTTTGTGATTATATTATGGAGATGCTGCAGGTTTTGTGAGAGCAGGAAATTCCCACCTAGTGCTGCAGTTGTGTTCATCTATGGCAATTTTGATAACTGCAAATAGTCACTCCACAAGTATTAATTCTGGTATATCACACAGGTGCAGCTATGAAAGACCCTTTCTCTAATGCAATTGCAAAAGAAGGTAGACCTAGGGATACTGTGGCAACCTGAACTCTGAATGTCCTAGCATCTCTGGATATTAAATTTCAGCTGTAATGTAATATTTCTTAGAGCCTGGCTATGTTTTGCAATATGTGGCAGTGCAGGGGGGCAAGGAGGCATAAGGGGATTCCTTGCATGATCTCCTCACTTTGCCATTCTGCATATAGAAAGGGTTAAAGAAGCAGGGAAGAGGCAGAAACTTGGCTCCAGCCTCCACCCCCAACTCCACCCATGCACCAGCCAATGCAGTGGAGCCGACACAGAGTGGAACGTTCTCTGCTACTGGCACAAGACTGGAAGACTTAATTTACCAGCTGAAGCCAGGGGAGAAGCCAGGAAGAAATTGTAGCTCCAAGAGTCACAATTTCTTTGCTGGGGTAGCACTGCTACGTGTCACCCCTTGTTCTATGCTAGGCAGAAAGTGACAGCCTAAGCCTCCATTTTTTGCAATAATTGGATGCTGAGAAAGAGATTCTATTTGATGTTGCTGTATCAAAGTATATTCTCGCCAATAAACTTAAAACATAGACAATCTGCTGCTGTTAACTGGGAGGAGTTTGTCATCTAGCATTACCCTGCATTTGTCTTTCAGTGTTTTTTCCACCTCCTCATCTGTAAGTGTTGTGGATTCCATCAGATCCATAATCTCCTTGTAATTGTATTTTACCTTGGTGTGTTTCCACCCAACTAAAGCCCAAAGGCCATCAGTGGTCTGGAGTCTGCAGATGGACTTTGTTACAAACAGGGTATCTGGAGATACACACTCCAGGGCCTGAAATCTTCTCTCTCTCGTAGCTCAAGGTAAACAAGTAAACTTTCCTACATACATTTTTTCCAGATTATTGGAATTAACGAAGCTTTGGTTGGGATTATATTGCTTCCTTTTGATTTTCTCAAAGTACCAGATCCCAGTGTCTTCGATGAAGTGAAAGATGCCAGGAACCTGGGGCTGGTCTTTCCCAGAAATCAGCTCCATCGGCTGCCACATTTGATAGACCGTTCCAAAGCTACCGAACACTATGTAAGCTTTCCCATTCAGGACTACCTTTAGCAGAAGGTGATTAATATGATAATTATATGCATTTTCCTCTGGGCTGTAAACTTTTGCTCATATAATGGTGGTGTCATATCCCAGCGTTTTCACAACCCAAGATAAAAGGTGGTTGTTTTCCATGCACCAGCCACCACGTTTCTTCCCCACTATTTTGTCACAAACTGGTTCTAAGTCTAACTTGATGGTTTCCCCACAGTGGATTATGAGGTTTTCAAAAGGAACAGCCCTAATGTGGTGCTGGAAAATTGCAGCCTTAAAATCCAGATATTTGCAAGAGCCATTATAAGAAATTCTGGTGAACTATTCCGTGATGTTCATGTTACCTGTATGGTGAGTAAAAGAACAATTGTGTGTGTCTGAGATAGGAGCAGAACCTGTTTACACCCTGATTGTTTAAATTGAGTAAGCTCCTTACAGAAGACAAGGAGACTAGTTTGTTTGTTTTACTGTTGTGCCTAGTGGCTCCAGGTATGCTAGGCCCTCTACATACATGTTTTAAGAGGTACTTCCTGTCCAGAAGAACTTACAATCTAAATAGACTAGTGAGACAAAGGAAGTGGTATTGTTCCCATTTTTCAGGTCGGGTATTGAGTCAGGGAGACAACTGTGGCCCAGATTATCAAAGATATTTAGGTGTCTATCTCAGGAGTTAGATGCCTAAATTCCTTTGAGGATCTGGGTTTAAAGAACACTCTCAAGGTCATAGTGAGAGCCAGAAACCACACCCAGCACTCCTGAGCCCCAATCCAGTTCTTTAATGGCAAGGCCACCCTTCCAAGCACTGCTTGGTTAGAGATTTCCTGTGCTATTCATGCTGGTTGGCAGAGGGTCCCCATCCCCACTGTCTTCTGCTCTTAGTGCTGACAGGAACTAGAAGCAGATTAGCACTCCTGGTGCTGTGGGCTTTCAGTGAGTCTGGCAGCTCCATTCTCCTGTCCTTAGCAGGGGTGAATGAGAGGGGCTTGTTTTCTGCCTCTTACTCACCACCATCCCCGGTGGCTTAGATCCCCAGCTTTGCGCGTCCGTGATCTACGTGAGGTGTTCAGAGCAGGAAGGAGATGTTCACTTTCCAAAAGCAGGTAATCAAAGACCGTGACAGAGCATCATCTCCACAGCGGGCTTTTCTCCTCCCACAACATAGTGGGAGATACGGCAGGAAGGATGAATGCGCTTATTCTCCCTACTCACTGTTCCTTCCCACAATCTTCAGAGGCAACCAGCAGGCTCTGTGCCTGGAAGTCAATTGTCAAGGATGAGCAAACTGATCTACAACCCCTTTATGTGACAGGAGTGGGACCTGGCTCTCTTGGTCTCCCATTGTTCCTGCCACACTATCTCTTAGAAACCCTGCGGCCTGAGAGGGAGCCCAGAATGCACTGGGATTAGGGAATGCGCCACCCATCAATTCAGTGCACTCTGGGGCCTCCCAAACTTCAGTGTACAAAGGGCAGTGTGGCCAGCAATGAGACCAGGTTCTCCTTCCCACTGCTGGAGGAATGAAAGACAAGACAGTCAGCAACAGCTGAAGATCAAATCAAGGTGTGCAGGCTAGTGGGCTGTTCTCAGAATATGAAGTTCCGGGTGGGCAGAGATCACTGCTCAAGATCACAGCTCACAGTAAGCAATGCAGGGAAGCCAGGACCTGGTGGAGAAAACCCAGGGGACTGGTGGCCCTTTGGGAAGGGAGGGGGATTTTGATATGGACAAATAGGCTGATAATTATACCCAGAGGACCAAAGAGTTAAAACCACCATCCATCAGCCTACTCTGAGAATGGGATTCAGAATGACTGTGCAGATGACTGATCCGAGAGGCCTCAAACATTCTCAGGTATCTTCTGTGCCTTAAGATAAAGGTATCCTAAGCCCAAGAGATAAAAGTCCTATTGTGCTGCTCTCTTGATAGCACTTCCTTCTTGGGTTACATGATTTGTGTATTTAAAACTTACTATGCTAAGGATATAAGAAGTATTCAATCTGGATAAAGTTATTAGTGCGCAGTACTGAAAACCCCTCAAAAATCCCATCATCTGAAAGAAATGAGGAAAACACCCCAAATCTAAAACAATATTGCTCCCAATTAGGACGATATGCAGGCCAGGTCAGAAATGTCCCCAACAGGTGCTGTTCAGAATATACAGAAATGTAAATTGTAGCTATCTCAGTATCATCAACCCCAAAGGGTCAAATGTCAGGCCCCCCCAAAATCACATGATTGGCTAAAAAATCACAAGATTTAAAAAAAAAATATTTTTTTTTTTCCTTTACATTCTGGAACTGGTGCCTTTAGGGGTCACATTTTCAAGCAGCAACCAGGAGCGCTAGAAAAAATATTTTTTTAAAAAGATGAGATCTGAGATTGTCAAGTGATAACCTGATTCCAGCTTTGAAAGTTTTAAGAAAACCACCAAATATCACAAAAGTTGTCAACACTGCTATCCAACTTCAGTTACTTCTGTTTCTTTTTTGGTAGAAGTAAAGACAGTATTTTAAATTATTTTTTCCCCTTTAAGGGAAATCTTACTGTGTTGTTGCTGCTCTAATTTTAAATGTAGTGAAAGTATGTTGGCTTTGAAAACAAAATAAGATTTATTATTGCTTACAGCTATCAGAACCAGGCATAACATCAGAAGTGTCTGAATCTGTCCATCTGTTATGGTTATTTCTGGATCACCTTTCACACTGGCATCTGAACCAAGCCAGATGATGTGAATGTGTATTCTGGCTGAGGCTGATAATTGAGAGAATAAGCCAGTAAGTCTATTACACTGACAGAAGAAAAGTCAAGTCTGAAATTGGCTCAGGATTCCCTCTCAATTCTTATGCATTGTAGCCATTTCCTTTAATGTTTGTTCATAAGCCAAGTTTGGATGCACGTTTATGACCAAATCAGCCACAAAGATTCTGTGTTTAAAAAGTGTCTGACCTGTAAAAACAGTTCAACCACAAATGTATCAGTTTTCACTCTCACTTTTTTAGGCACAAAAACATCTGGCCCGGTTTTCAGTCCTTTATGCAGTGAAGTTGGGAATAGACAACAGTTCTCCAGCTTCTCTTAAGAGAAAGTCCTTCTTTCATCACATCACTTTCACTCTCTTCTGTAACTGATCACCTAAGCCAGAGGAGGGAGGAATTCAGTTGTAGTGAGCTAGCAAATCTTAGCTGCACTGACCTAACGAACATTCTACCTCTACTCCTTAGAACACACACTGCTTTGTCTTTTTCAGTGGCTAAATCCACTAGTTGGTTGTGAGGGAGGGAGAGTTATTTGTTTCAGTAACATAATATTGGAGGGTGGTGCTTTTTTTAGGATACTAGGCAGTTAAGTATTGGTCAGGAATTTAGGGCCGAAAGTTCATGAACAGTTGACCTGAGAAGATTTTCGCTATTTGATATGTCACAAGAATGAACACTGTTGAACACAAACACAAACCCTACTGCTGATTGGGCAGCAAACCCAAATTCTTGTATTGTAGCTTAGTGTCTAATTTGTTATCCTTTGTCTCTGCAACATTTCTTTGTGGATTACAGTAGATTTTGTGGAATGTAAATTCTTTGGGGTAGGGGTTGTGTCTTCTTGGAACCTCTGGATGCTACTGCTACATAAGAAATAAAGAATAACTACTGCTTGGTAGGCTTCCCTTTTCACTGAGTATAACTCATGTTGCTTTCCGCCTAAGGATTAGTATGCATTTTTCTAAGCTAAATCTCATTTTGTTATTTTCCTCCCAAGCCTCAACTATTTCTAGATTCTTTTGTATTAATTCTCTGTGCTCAGCGACATCCTAATTTAATATCAACAAAGCATTTCACTAAACTGCTGATTGTGCAGATAAATAAGTTCAGGCGCAGATCTCTATGGTAACCCACTACACAACCTGTCCCCCCTTTCAATACTTTGCTCTTTGTCATTGCCATCTGTGGATGGTCTTTTACCCCATGTGACTGTGCTCAGATCCAAGCCACGTTATTGTCCAGGGAACAGGTTGCCTGACATAGGCAGACATCCTCTGGGAAGCTCCAGGTTTGTAAACAGACAAAGATAATTTTGTCCGCATTGCAACACTTAACAGGTTTCACTGTCCAGGTTAGAGCCTGTCGTACTTATAGAGTCAGAACCCAGTGTTTTACTGGAAAGCAAGCCAAACCCCAAGCAATCAGACAGCAGTGTACTCTAAGCCCTGGTCTACACTGGGGGTGGGGGAGAAATCGGCCTAAGATACGCAATTTCAGCTACGAGAATAGTGTAGCTGAAGTCAATATACCTAGACTGACTTACGGCGGCGCCTTCACGGCACTGAGTTGACTGCTGCCGCTCCCCTATCAACTTCGCCTGCACCTCTTGAAGCAGTGGAGTACCGGAGTCAATGGGAGATCAATTTATCTTGTCCAGACTAGATGCGATAAATCGACCCCCGGTAGATCGATAGCTACTCGCCGATCCAGCGGGTAGTGTAGACATACCCTAAGCATTCTTCTGCTTTTTAAATCTCGCTAGGAATTTCTCCATTTGGGGCATTATAGGAAAGTGAGGGACTGATAGCCCTGACTAGAACCAGGCTCAGTGTAAGCACTGCCAGTCTGACACCTAAAAGAACCCATTTCCCACAACGCAGCCTTTAACTGTTCCACCTGGCAGAGCAGTCTTGATTTCAGGGCAGATTTCTACCCCCTCTCCTCACATATTTCCCTTATCCAAAACCTAGTGAACTTAGGGGGTCTTTCCATTGATTTCAATGGGCACTGGATCATGTTCTGTAAGAATCTGCTTCCCAGTGATCTTCCAACTCAGAGGGAAAGGCCGGCCACAGCTCTTGTCAGCAGCTTCCCTTCAGTCAGCTACAAAGTGTCCTTCGGGAGCAGCACAGGGTGCTTGTTCCGTCCCCCAGGGCAGAACCCACTGGCTCTGCAGTGTCTCCAGCCTGGCAGATGAGCAGGCTCAGGAATGAGTTCAAGAGCTGCCCCCTCTTATGGCAGCTGAGCTCCTGGGCAGCAGGCACACTGCTGGCAGTGGGGACTATTCTTTACCCCACCCACTCAGCATTGCGCTCTGTCCCTCTCTAGCGGTGGCTAAACCTGAGACCAATTTACCTGCTGCAGCATTGGCTTACAGAGAGAGGTCTTCTAGCTCAAGAGATAGAGGTTTATGCAAAGAACCAGAGGGGCCCATGTTTGAGCCCTTCTGCTGATGGCCCAGTGGGGACCATGTCATTACACAGACATGGACTCACCACCCTGAAGTGAACAGAGCGCCTTCTGATTCCTGACCACGGATGATCACGGAGTCCAGTCCTGCATTCCTGGAATACCTGAAACGTCTTGCCATCCGAGCAGTTTAGGCGGATGAGGGATGGCAGAGCGGGTCTATGGTAGCCCCCATGAAGGCATTAGGGTTCAGTCATCACTGTGGGTCTTAACCAGGGTGCTATTGTAACCCCTTGGGGGATTAAAATGACAGCAAGTGCCCCCGGCACAATGCAGAAGGACACAGCTGAGTCTTATGAGTCCAAAGCAGTCCACGTTCAGACTTTGTCACTGCCGTGTGTGTCCTGGTGCGGGTCTTCTCAGCCCAAGATCCAGGCAGGGAGCTCTCTGACGTGCAGTTCGGGGGAATTCAAGGGCAATTACTGTTTTTTAACAACCCGGCATTATAGAGACCAAGAAACTGTTCTATACATTGATATTTGTCTTCACATGAAATTGTACCACTCTAGCTATTTATACAGATACAGTTAATAAATTGGCAATTGCAGATCTTTCTACGTTAAATTTCTCCAATTTCTCTTATTGGGGATAGGCAGGTGATCTGATTGTTTCTCTGACCACAGAGAACCACATTCTCCTGTATTTCAGGCTAAATAAAGATGTTGTTTGCAATGCATTCACATCAACCAGGTCTGATTGTAATCATTCTTTGCATTCTTAAGAATTTGCACACCTGTTTTCAATAACTTACAGGGTTGCTCACGTTATTACATCCATCAGCATTTTAATTCATTCTCTTACCTATTTTAATAATCGAATTCACAGAGTCATAGAATCATAGAATATCAGGGTTGGAAGGGACCTCAGGAGGTCTAGTCCAACCCCCTGCTCAAAGCTGAATTCTGAACACTGTGTGATTAAATGCTCTCTAGCAGCAAATATATATTCTTGGTACTGCTGGTACCACTGTGAAATCTTAATGGTCACTAGATGTCACTATGATTTTACTTGGTCTTCAAACCTAACAAACTGATGAAATTTTCTTGCAATCTGATAGGCTTATGTTAAAGGACCCTTAAAAAACCATTATTAGTGATCAGAAAACAATTCCAAATATGAAGTTTACAGAAAAGAAAATTGTCTGTAGTGGTGGTGTAGCCATGTTGGTCTCAGCATATTAGAGGTGAGATAATATCTTTTATTGGACCAACTTCTGTGGGTGAAACAGACAAGCTTTCCAGCTATAAAGAGTTCTTCTTCTGGTCTGGCAAAGGCACTCAGACCTAAACCCTTGCCTTTGGTTGAACAAAACCAATAAGTTTTGAAGCTGACTTTATGTGCAAGGAACTATCAATTTTTTTACAAAGAGCCTTGGCAGGGAACTTGATAGCCCAGATTTTGAATGTGTCAATTTCTTCAGACCCAGAATGTAACTGGACACAAACTGGATTACTTTTTTCTAATGTACTTATAACCCACCTGAGTACTTACCATTCTGATCCTGATGGTTCCTATACACCTCAGGGTTAACCCTTGGACTTTGGACTTGTGCTGTAGAAAGAAGAAACTGTTTGCATTTGAAGCAGCAAAATTCAAGAGATTAAACTGCTATGTCACTTTTGTCAACACAAACTTTGTGTCTTATTTTTGTTTAAACTTGACTTTGAAATCAGAAAATGTAGTTCCAGGAAAGTATTCCTGTAAATGGATTAGGAAACACAGAGTCAGCTCTGTTTATTGAAAGTAATCTATTGAACTTTTTAAGAAAATGGATTTACAGATTACTTTATGGCTCCATTTCGTGCATGAATGACATATCTATAAATCGAGAGACATGATAGATGAGGTAATATCACTCATATCCTGAAACCAACACAACCCACAACAACAGTACAAAAATCTGTATGCTGTAAGGCACTGATGTCCAGAGCGTGGTGCATATATACAGTATAAACCAAACCCTAACTCCAGGGGTGCTGGAACAATTTGTATAGAGGGAGTGCTGAGAGCCATTGAACCAAACTATAACCCCTGTGCACAAAGGCTTTGGCTTCTAATTTTCCCTGGGGGTGGGCAAACGCCACTCAAACCCAGGCACTGCCCCGACTCCACCCCTTCCTCCAAGTTCCCACCCTACCTCTTCCTGCCTCTGCTTTACCCCCACTCCATCCCTTCCCACAAGGCCCCACCCCACCCCGCCTCAGCCCAGCCTCTTTCCTCCCCTTTCCTGAGCATGCCCTCTCTCCACTCCCCTCCCCTCATCCAAGCACCTCCTGCATGCCACTTAACAGCTGTTCCATGGCATGCAGGAGGCACTGGGAGAGAGGAGGAGGAGTTGATTGGTGGGGGCCACAGGCAGGTGGGAGTAGGAGACAGGAAGGGAAGCTTGGCTGCCAGTGGCTGCTAAGAACCCATTAATTTTTTTCCATGGGTGCTCTAGACGTGGAACTCCATAGAGTCGGCTCCTATGCCTGTATATGATGGAAACCACTTCACGCCGGGGGTGCTGTGGCATCCTCAGCACCCCTAATTCTAGCACCTGTTCCTAACTCCTTTTCTTTACAGAGTTCAGTAGGCTGTCTCTGAACGCTAGACCACACTGCTTCTCGGAAGGTCCAAGGAGCTAGTAAAATAGTATTTCCTTGTCGTCATTAGCAGTAGTGATCAGGCACAAGGTTTGTAGGTCTGTGACAGAGTTGGGGCAGGGCACAATCCTTGAGCTACCAGCAGATACAATAGAGAGAATGCAGAAAGCAACACCCCAGGATTCCCATAGTGTGAAGAGTTGTGGGCCAAAACCAAGCTATGGAGGTGACCATCCCCCACCAGTGGTGATTTCTATGGGTGAAGAATGAGTGGACCCCACAAGCGGAACCTGGAGGAATACAAAGGGAGCCCCACAGGGTAGCACCTCCAGAAAGGCGGGAAAGAAAACACCTTCCTGTAAGGTAAGGGGGGAGATGTGTGACAGAGTGCTGGGAAACTGCAGTTGCTCTGGAGTAGCCCTGGTTAGGAAGAGGTGCGCCTAATTGGTGGATCAGGATGAGCTGAGGAGAGTTAGCTAGTTAGCCGTTTACCCAACAGATAGAAAAGGCCGTGTGTGAATTTATTCTCATGTAAACCTGAAGAAAAAGGGAACCCTAAGCTATTGTTTAGTAGTATTCAGTTGCTGAACCAAACTTATAATTTCACGGCCATTGGCAGAATCCACCAAGGACTATTTAATAAACAAAGGGTGATCTCCAGTATGCAATTTCCCAGTATAAGGGGCAAAGAAAAATATTTGCATGAGATACTAATTGTAGTCTCTCACTGATACAGTCAGCAAATGCAGGAGTGGCATGTCAGGGCTTAATTTTGATTGAGGAATGTGTGATGCCATTTATTTGTATTTAGAAATGGCAACATAGACGTATTATTAAGGAATAGTTGACAGAGAGTTTAATGTTGAAATTGAAAGAAAGACCTACATTTTATAAAGCCAAGAAAACCTCTGGGTGATCATTGAGAGGTACAAATTAGTGCTTTGTTTCCTTTCTGGTGATTAGTTTACAGGTTTATGCTGCCTGCTGGAGCCCTTATCTAGTCTTTGGAAAGAGCAATACATTGTGTGAGAGGAGGACAGCCAGACAGGTTTTTTTTTTTAATCTTTGAAACTATCCCAGCTGTGAAGCTCACAAGGAAGACTTATCCTCTGTTTCACCCCTCTGGGATTGTTTTTGCTTCCACCTCTTTTACACTGTACAGATTCCAATAATTTAGAATGGAAAGGGACTGATACCTTTCCAAGATCATAATCTGTCATTGGTAATTGGCACAGTATGAAATATGTGACAACCATAAAGTAAATGGCCACTGTAGACATGTACTGTAAGGAGATAATAAAATAATATCATAACCTAGGCATCTCTACCAGACAGACAAGTAACTGTTCTGGTACATTTGCTAAAGTTGCTTTTAAGAGAGTCATAATTAAATCTTGACCAAGGATGCTGGAAGAGCTAGGTAGCAGTGCTGGGGACATAAAACAGGCCCTCATGTTGGTTTGGGGACAACTTTTGCTTGCCCTTAAACAAGCAGAACCCATAGTGTCACTCACTACTACAAGCTCTCATTAAAAAGACTTCGGGCAAGATGTAAATCAATATAAAAGTGTTTGGTGAAATCCTCAAGATTTAAGTGTAACTTTTATCATCTTTGTAAAATAAAAAACCAATAGCTCAAAGAGAGATTGCGATGGTTACGTGAGAAATCAAATTGACAACAAATATTCCTCTGTATGATTATATCTGAAGTTCTAAGTATAGTGCTGTAGATTTAATTTCACTAAATATCCAAGTTAAAATAACTGTAATTATAAATAAAGTAATTGTAGTTAGTTACTATTGTTTTAAGAATTGTAACAAAGTTGTTTAGTATCAGTGAGATGTTGAGTTACACATACATGCTTCTACATCTGGGAGTGTCCTTCAACAATTACATGGAGTTATGTTTTAGTATGAGAAAATAGTATTAATTAGAATCAGGTTGTTTATTGTATTAATTTCGGTTAATGTACAAAGTGTTTAATTTGAAATGATAAGCGTTTCAGTGTTTGGCTTTGGAATGTTAATTTGATAGTGAACTCGGGAAGTTATCTAATGCAGAACAAAAGTGGGTATAAAATTTCCCATACTGGAGGCTGGAATAAATAAACTCACCTGGAATTAAAGTTAGTTTTAAGATTAAAGGAACTGTTAAGAGTACAGTACTATTTGGTACGCTGCAAAGAGTATAGCACTATTCAATACACCGTTACAGCTTCTTGTTAAATATAACAATTAGAATTAAGGGAAAACAGAATTAAAATAGCAGTAATTCAGTTTGTATTGTATTTTCAATTATCATTGAGAGTTGAGATTCTAAAAGGAGCTAAGGGCTTGTTGACACCAGAAATGCTTCAGCAGCCCAGCTGCAGGGCTGCAATGATGCCGCTCTAGGCCTTCAGTAGAGACACTGCTTACACTGATGGGGAGAGTTCTTCCATCAGCATAGGTAATCCACCTCCTCAAGGGGCAGTAGCTAGGTCAATGGACGAATTCTTCTGTCAGCCTCGAGCTGTCTACACTGGGGGCAGGGGTGAAAGAGGTGGTATGGCCCGGTATGGCGTGCCAGTAAAATGTAGCCGCCAGCACCAGCCCGTACTGCTGACTTTAAAGTGCTGCCGCGGCTACCAGCAGAGTCGCCGATGGAGGGGTACAAAAGGGGCAGCGCTTTAATGTTGTTGCCCCTTCCCCCCCACCCCGACTGCCACGGGGTGGGGAGCAAAAGAAGTAGCTGCCCCAAGCCCTTTAAATCGCTGCTGGAGCCCTGGGCGGCACAGGCCAGGCAGCGCGGATGGGCTGGCTGGGGGACACTAGTCTGCATGGTTTAAAATTGCAGGGTAGATGATCAGGCTTGCTCCAGCCTAAGTCTGAACATCTATATTGCTTTGTATCGTCCCACAGCCTGAGCTATAGGAAAGTGAAGAGCTCTAGCATGCAGTGCCAACACTCCCAGTAAAACACCAGCGTTGAAGGATTATGTCTGATAGTTTAATTGTTAATCTGCAGCCATTCCAGCCAAAATCCAACATCTATAGATTTGCAGTAATGCTCATACCACCAAACCGCAGCTTCTGTGGCCTTTATTCACAATTGACACAAGCTGGTGTGAGAGCAGCAAAATACTACAATAGATTTTTGCAGCACATTGCATTAGTTTATGGCGTTAAAGCCTAATTTTCAAACCCAACCTCCATGTGCAAAGCAACTGTGTGCAATTATACCCAAATACATACACACTCTGGCACGATGCTCAGTTACTTTTGTATGTGCATAATGTATGTGCACATGCGTAGGCATGCATACGTGCTAGATGTGCACACAGAAGAGCGGGCCAAGTATGTGCCCCACCAATGAAAATCAGGCAATTAAATGTTATCACTTAAATCTGCATCTCTGCTAGGCCTGCCAGCCAGAGTAGAAATTAGTGCTAATTGGGCTGTGAGAGACATGGGTGTGTGTCTAGTGGAGGCAGAACTGAGATCAGGCAACACACTTTGCCTAGACTAGTGACCAGCCAGCGTATCCAGTCACCCTCAATCTGGAGCACAGCTAAACCAGTGTACCCTAGAACTAAAAGATTGTATGTCTAATGGCAAACCACCCTGAGTCAGCTGGCGCACCATGGAGTTAAAATATGCTATTAAAATAATGTATGAATCCCTACACTGGATCAGCTCTTAAACTGATTGACATCCGCTGATCTCCACTGACTTCCATGCAGCTACTCCTGTTTGTGAATCTGTCCCACTGGGTTCACTCTCCATGGGTCAATTTTTCGGCAGGTTTCACTAAAATTGCCATCATTTACCCTGTCCCAGCCAAGAATTTAACTCCATGTTTCCTGCATTTCTTCTTGCCACAGGTACACAATAGGGAAACGATTTATACCAGCAAAAATCAATCACATGTGCCTTGCCCAAGACAAACAGTTGTTTGTTTCTCGTTAACTGTGAAACTTTCCATCCAGCTCTACTCTTTAAACTTTGTAACACAAGTTAAGCAGGTTCTCCGAGCCTAAAGAAATCTGTGTGAGCATTTCCTCTAGCTTACTTGCCTGTACAGATTCAATAACAGAAAACTCCTTCCAAGACAACTCTGCTTTAATTGCCATTTTGTCCTAGTACATTCCCATGGCTCTGTGGCAAAGGTGTAATATATGGGCGATATAACACCATTGATTATTTCTCAATCAGAGCCTCACCATTAAAGTCATTGGGAAGTGCGATTTAAAAATCAGTGGTGTAACATGGCCCCATCAGACCCACCATTCCGACCAATAGAGGTATCTGTTAATTCTTCGTTCCCAAAGGATCCACAGTATCTATCCCTTAGCCTCAGGATATCTGTAACCAGCTTTGTCATAGAAGTGAAGCTTTTTTTTCCCGCTAGTGTTATCCTGTTTCTCCTCTTGGAACCAAAACTATTCATCCTAGGGCAAGAAGTACTGGAGACATCCTTATTTAGAGGATCTTTCCACTTCCCCTTCTATCACAAGATCCTTTTAACTACTGAGACCTTGTTGTCTTTCAAGACAAGTCAAACAAATTAGTATGTAAAAAGCCAAGCTCTTCTGAGCTAAATTCAAAATTGTTTTCATTTGCTCGGTGAAACATAGTGTCTAAGTGCAAAGGAAAGTGTGATTGGCTCAGAACTTCAGTCAAGACTGGCACGTGTAAAAATGATCTTCACCGATTGCTTTGACTTGCAAATGTTTCCACTCAGGACAGAAGCCTGGGTTCCATTTTTGGGGGTCTTCCTCAGACACTGGGACTGCCGTCTAGGTGCAATTTGACTACAACAGTATAGAAAGAAATGTGAAACCGCTGATGTATACGATCAATTCTTCTTGCATAAATACAGATGAGCAAAGGGTTGCTCAGATACTATATTCCAGTACTTGTACCTGTACAATTCTCACTTTGCTGCCTGCCAATGATTAGTAATGTTGATTCAGGTTATTGGTTTATGATCATCGTTTGCCTTTGGAGGTAACAATATGTGCTTTTGGGATTAATGTGCTGATTTAAAATAGGCATGTTTACACATTCGATCTAATAATACATATGTTATATGCACTGGCAAGTGTCCAGCTCTTGCCGCATCATCCCCCATAACTCCCTTAAGAGCTGAACTTTTCTTTCTGGCCTAGATCCTCACAGGTATTTAGGCACCTAACTCCCACTGAAGTCCCTACAGCTCAGAGTCTCATCCAGTCCGTCATTATCTCATGTCTTGATTACTGTCATTCTCCCCTCTAGCTTCTTGTTTCCTACACTGCACCCCTCAGTCCATTAAAATCACAGCAGCTCGGATCACCTTCCTTGATTGAATCACTCCTCTAGCTCCTTGCCACCAGGAGAGAGAGAGTGCCTCTGACCTTCCCTGGCATTGTGTGCAACAGTATTTATGCATGGATACGAAGGCAGACAGTAACGTCTCTGTGAAAATCATGCAGTATTGAATGACAACAACAAATCAGTCCATCCCCGCCATTCCCTCACACACACACACGGCAGGTTTAAGCAGAACTGTGCTACCACAAGCCAGTTTACTAGACAGAGCTACCTCTCAGGTGATACTGACACAGAGGAAAACCTACATACGGCCTCTATTTACCAAAAAGCAGATTTACCATGGTATAAAGGGCGAGGCTCAATGCCACTCAGCATCTTTCAGCTGCTTCTGGGCAATTTTCTTAGCCTGAGGTAGGAATCTGGGCATCAAAAGGGAGGCCAGTCACGCACATGCAGCCTGAACTGTACTCTTCCAGTAATAAACCTGCTTTCTTTGGTGGTGGCTCACTAAATTCTGTTGTCAGCTGAAGTAATCATTGTGCAAAGAATAAATCCCATGGCTTAATTAGTCTAAAACATCGTACAGTGCAGCTTCTGGGGCAAGACACCGTTTCGAGATGTTAAATCGCCTATCTGCAGCAGCCACGGAGCACAGCTGGACTCTGCCTCTCCCCTTCCCCAGTGGAGAATCTCTCACCCTGCAATCAGGCTCTTGTGAACGGCACTAGGGAATCTGCTGTGCATGCTTCAGAGAGTTTGCCCTAGACCAGGAGTCTCAAACGGAGTTATTTGCTGCGGCCCACCAAGCTCCCTGTGCCCCCCCAATCCCCCTGCAGTTATTTCTGACTGCCGCCAAGCTCTCCACCTCCACAGCCGTGTCCCTGCTCCTCTACCTCCCTCCAGGCGCTTAGCGCTTTCCAGGGGAGTGGAGGGATGAGCGGGGAGCGGCGCACTCAGGGGAGGAGATGGCAAAGAGGAGGGGCAGGGGTGAGAAGAAGCGGGGCAGGAGTGGGGCCTCATGGAAGGGGTGGTGTAGGGGTGGGACCAGGGCCAGCGGGTGTGGGGTGTCAGTGATGTGGTCCTTGGGCCATGGCATTAGTCCTCTTGTGGCCCTCTTGGTCATTTGAGTTTGAGATCGCTGCCCTAGACAACTTACCTGGACAGGAACTGAAGCTGCCATATTTGGATCCAGATTTCAAAAACTCCAAAGTGATCTAGGTCTGAGGTTTTGATTCAGACCATTCTAAAGAAAAATGGACTACTAAAAATTCTGATCTAGACCTACATTCACAATTTTGACACCTTGAAAATTCAGAAGTGCTAGGATCTGGATACGAGGGTTTGCTCAGGGATCCTTTTCCAGCTGTCTGGTCATCAACCTGCTAAGAAAGGAATTAAATGGCCCTTAGCTCAAAGTTTGTTCATTAACCCTTTCCTTCCATTGCTGGCATTTACCCGCGGGGAATCAGGAACTTCTGTTGTCAGGGATGGAGAGGCCGGTGGATAGGGAGCTGGTTCGCCATGATTGACCTCAGAAACAGGCTGGTCAACCAGATAAGAGCTATAAAAGGAGCCAAGCATAGCTAGATATCCACAAATAATACCTAGTGATTAAAAATCTTAATTCCCAACATGTATTTCCCTCCAAGGCTTCATGAATGGGAGAACCAGGTGGGTGAAGTAATATCTTGTACTGAACCAACTTCTGTGAGTGAAAGAGACAAGCTATCCAGCTCTTCTTCAGGTCTATGTAAACTCAAAAGCTTGTCTCTTTGGGCCAATACACTTGGGCCAACAGAAGATATAACCTCACTCATCTTGTCTAGCCAATATCTTGGGACCAACACAGCTATAACAACACTGCAACCATCATGAATGGGAGGGACAAGCATGGCTTCCTAGGAGCTAGAGTAACTACCATTTCCTTTGTGGACACAAACAGGACTAAAGGAGGGTTTTTGTGAACTGCCTTCTTCCTGGTCAGCACTGCACTTTGGCTCTGCCATTTTTGGTTTCAGAAATTCAATGAAACTTTACGTGGAATAAGGTCTCTGTTGGTTTCTACTGATGTCTGTTAGTTGGAAGACTGGTAGCTCTGGGAAAGGGTAGCCCATGGATCCTTTGTTCTGATCCAAAAGCTAATTGCCAGCTGCTACCAGTATGACCCAGTAGAATACTTTCAAGTGGAATGTCCACAAAAGATTATGTTCTTCTAACCCAGGTCTCTAGTAAATGGGTTGATTCAATGGGAGCGAGGCACCAAAATACTTTTGAGGGCCTGGGCCCATGTGTAACCTACCACAGGCACTGATGGGAACTGAAGTTAAGCCCCTAACCTTGCTTTAGGGAAACTTTTTTATGCAAAGCAGTGTACATCTTGCTATTTTTCATTCTTGTTAATTTAAAATGAGTTATTCTACTTGTGTATATTAATCCCTACACCTCAGGTGCCCTGATACATTGGATTATGATTCCTGCATTATTTTGTTTGTTGTTGCAGCTGTGTTGGTTCCAGGATATGAGAGAGACAAGGTGGGGAAGGTAAAATCTTATATTGGATCACTTCTGAATCCACCTTGTTTTGCTTTTGATGTTCCTATTTGTGATTCAGTATATAGTGGCTTTGTGATCTGTATTCTGTCTGGATAGTCTTTCTATTTATCTACAAAACTGCCATGCAAATTTAATCTGTTTCCTTGAGGTCAAATTCCTTTCATCTTGTAGGTGAGCAGAAGAAAATTTGATAGATTTGAACTGTCTTTGAATTTTGTTGCTCAGCTGGGGGAAAACTAACCCTCTCTTTATAAATTGTGAAGCAGAATTGGCTTCACTGTAAATTTACGCCATTCTGTCACACTGAACTCCACTTAATACATAATGTCAAATGTGCAGACAAACCACTAGAAGATAATGAATGTTGCTCAATGAGTATTAGTGATACTATTGTCAATTATTATTGCCCCAAACATTTCCTGTCTCCTTTCCTTAGGGTGGTATTTTCAATCAGTTATTGGCCTAACTCTGCTGCCATTAAATCAATAGGAGTTTTACCACTGACTTCAATAGAAGCATATTTAGGCCATTGCTGGATGGATTTGAAAATCTCTCCCTTGTGACACACTGCGACATTTAGAACAACCCTACGGCAGAGGATTAGGGGCACCAAAATATCTGGTAATGAATTGCAGCTGGCTTAACCAGTTCAAGTATACCCCAAGTCTTTAATGTCATGAAATGTATCTGATAAGTGTTATGCAAGGTGTCAATGAAAAGCTCATGACACCTTGAAGACGTAATGTAGATGCAAGCATCTGATGCAAAGTTATGGACATTAACTGAAATTATAATTCTTAAAATGTGTTTTCCAGCCACGCAGGAATTACTCCACTTTAGGCAAAGGAATGTCATTACCCTACCTGGAAATTACTTCCAAAGTACTTGGAAAGATAATGAGAATGTATTTACATGCCACATAAACAGACCCATCAAGGTAACAAGAGGTGAAGGCAATTGTCACACTGTGGGCTTGAGGGAAAGGAGATTGGCAATCACATCTCCTGTTCATTCAGTTGCACCAGAGGGGGCAGAAACGAAATAATTTGCATTTTAGAAGACAACTCAAGCAGGGGAAAATGCAGCAAGACACTTCCTTCAAGATAGACTCCATATTGCCTACTTCACAGATGGAAATAAACTTTTGTCTGGATGTCTCCAGAAGAATCTTCTTCAAAGATTTAATGGACTATAAAAGAGAGGGGTCCAGAAACCCAATTTATCTGTTCTTCACATAAGAAGACAAGAGTACCAGCCTTTTGACTTTGGCAGATAGATTGTGGCCCAGGAGTTCCGTCAGCCATACTGATGGAAACATGTGGTGAGGATTTTACCTTGAACCAAGTTTAGCTTGCTAATTTTTAGTTAGCAGAAAGCATTTTATCTACATTTCTCTTATAACTACCGCAACTTTAATCCGTATGCTTGTACTCGCTTAACACATCTCTTTTTGAAATAAAAATTAAGTTGTTTTACTTTTAATCTAAATCAGTCCAGAGTTGTGTTTGAACTGAACTGTTTGGTAACTCCACTTAAAGTAACAAATTGTTGGATGTTGACTCTTTAAAGAGCAATGAACATTAACATTCCGCTGATTGTCCGGAACAGGGCCACACATTTCAGAATACGTGTTTTGGGAAAAATTCTGGACTAGGGAAAGTGTACAGATACCTTACCAGTTGTTAACCAAGAGTAGTGGAGACCAGTGGAAATCTGTGGTATTGCAGGCAGGTTTCTGGATCCAAAACATTGGACCAGCAATGCCCAGTACAAACACATAAAGTGCATGTTTGTTTCTGACTGTGAACATCCCCAGCAGAGAGCTACAGTAGCAAAGTTTTAAGGCACTTAAAGTTTATAAGGTCAGAATTGACAGCGGTTCACTGGTCTGGATTGCACCTCGGAATGTAACACACATCACATCAATGCTGTTTCATCTAATGAAGTATCCTAGTATAACCCTCTACCCCCCCACACATCAGTAGACTTGCCGATCTCAGACCAACTTAAGACCTGGTGTAAGTGGGCATAACTCCTTGGATTTCACTAGCTCCATCTGCGCTGCTCAGAAAATTAAGAAACCCCACAAAGACTAAATTCCAACCCTTTGGGAGGAAAGGAGAATCGTAACAGAGAGCCAGATCCTTTCCTGCTTTCTGGTGGTTTGTACTGCTCAGGTATTGCCACACAGTCAGCAATATGTCCTAATAAGCAGGCTGGAGATTATGCCTGTTCAGGGGAATCCCCGGAAGGCAAAAAGTCAGTATAGCCATCTCTCTGCTAGCTTCTTCTGCCCCCCTGCACAGCAGGCATGTGGGTGGGGTGGGTAAGCAGGAAGTTGGGTCACTGGAGCATGCTGTGCTGCAGTGATCCAGAACCTGATCCAAATTCTACCTCAGCCAACCCCTGGATCAAGCACAGTTTGAGCAGTTGTCAGGATGTGCCCTGTATCGCTCCGAGGAGAGAATTCTTCCAGAGTGGAGCCAGGAATCTGAGTAGGGGAAATAGTAGGGCTGGATTAACCTGTAATTCGTGGCATGAGTGTGAAGGATGCACTGGGGAGAACTGAGAAATCACAGCAACGTGCTCATTTTTAAAGCAAAATAATTTTCTCCATTCTTTACGGAGCCATTTGGGTTGCGGGTGGATAAGTAGCATGACGAATTACAGGTGGGCTGATTCTTCTCTCACTTATCCTCATACAGGTGCATAGCAAGAAGGAGCTCCACTGAAGTCAATGGAGTTACACCCAGGTAAGTCAGGGAAGGATCTGGCCCGATACAGCGCGTAGAGGATGCAGGCATTTTATCACTATCTATAGGTATCATTTAAATAATTAGTTGATGATGGTAAAGCACTTAGAAGATGACAAGCACTGGATAAGTGCCGGGGTATTATTATTTATTATTAGCTGTCAGTGATCACAGGTTTTGAGTTCCTTTCAAACTTTTCTTTTCAAAACTTTGCTCTCCTTCCATCTCTCCTCCGCCTCACTCCTTCTTGGAGTGCGTCATCAAGGACGCTCACTCCAAGGATGTGCAGCTTTATACAAATGTACTGGTCCATTTTGTTGCTCAGAAGGCCAAACCAATGATGGATGGTTGCAATTGCATCAATCTATCATTTGGTTACATTGCTTGGACTAGTATTGAAACATTTTTCATCAAGATCACTTTTAAAAAAATGTACCCAACAGAGAAAAACTCAAGGAGTGAACCAAGTTAAATAATAAAAGCAAAATTTTGGATCCTTTTCACGTATTGGAGACTTTTCATACTGAGTTTTACTGGGAAGACAGGAGTATTAGTTTTTTTAAGAACCAAGAGTAAAATGTTCAAAAATGCCTAAATGACTTAGGAGCCTACAGGCTTGTCTGCATGAGAAAACCACGCTGGTTGAACTAAAGATAAGGAATGATTTTAAACCAATTTAGTTAGCAACCCCTGTTTGAACGAGGGACTTATTTCTGTTTAGCTGATTCCTAATCAACTTAAGCTAAACAAAAATATGCCACTTTTAAACCAAAATGAGTGTCCACACAGGGGCAGAAAGAAGGACCATATGGGGGGAAAGTCTTAGGCCTGGTCTACACTGACTGGGAGGGTCGACCTAAGATGCGCAACTTCAGCTATGTGAATACTGTAGCTGAAGTTGACACATCTTATGTCGACTTACCTGCCGTCATCACGGCAGCAGTGGTTGACAGTAGGCTCCCCTGTTGACTCTGCCTTGCACCTTTTGGCGAGCTGGAGTTCCGGAATCGACGGGAGTGCCTCTCCGGGATCGAATTATCACGTCCTGACAAGATGCAATAAGTCAATCCCCAATAGATTGATCTCTAAGCGTCGATCCAGCCGGTAGTGTAGACAAGTCCTAGGTGGATAAAGTCTTCCCATCAGAGCTGAAGACAGGGCAGTGAAGAAATGGAATGGTTAACCTTTTATCTCTAGACCTCCACTGTTGTATGCAATTTCTGCGGCATATTCCCTTGTGTTCTCTCATTACTGATTCATTCAGGTGTCAGCAGCAGCGTTCTGGATAGCCATCATACTTCTCCAGGGCATTTGTGCCCTTTTACATTTGGAGTGAATAGGGAGGCAACTGCTTCTACCCATCCTGAGTTCTGAGCAGTACCTTCAGTGACATTCGTAGCATTGGGCATATTAATGTGCTCCAGGTCTGTGAGCTCTCGCATGCTTTATATTCATTGGCTTGTTTAAATATTTACATGTATCAGTAATAATTGCAGCTGGCTGTGTATTTACAGCACCTGTCAGGCCGTGTTTGTTTTTGTTCTTAGTAGTGCAGTGACTGACTGAATTCCCAGACTCTTCTCCTCCCCTTGACTAATGGAGGATGGACTGCTCTGTGACCGTGTTCTTAACGACAGGCTCAGAAGCACTTTGCCTAAAGAATAATTATGGCAGGAAATTACTGTGCTGAATCTTTCTGTTGCTTCCTTCTCAGAAGAATAATGAGGCATAGGTGATGTATGCGGGGGCCAGGCCATGAGAGGGGAGTCAAGTGCCCTCCCAGAGTTCTTGGCCTGCCAGGGGCGGGGTGGAAGAGGGACTCTGCCCTCCTGCTGCGCCTTTCCCCTCCCGGCATGCTTGACTCCCGTCCCTGGCAGCAATACCTGGTAGGGAGTGGAAGGGCAGGACCAGCCTCTTCTCATGCCGGCCAGGGGGGCTAGAACAATTTGCATTGTTGGGGGTGCTAAGAGTCATTGAACAAAACTGTGAACCTTGTAGCTGATGGAAAACACTTCAAGCCAGTGTCCCTAGCTCCAGCACCTATGACACCAGGCACGCTGTGTTGCTGCTCTGTGCGGCATGATGGCTGCCTGTGAGAGCCCAGCTGTGGAGCCCCATTTCTCTGCTCCCCGCCCAGGCCTGGCTGCCAAGGACAGGAGCCAAGCAAGCTGGAGCCTCCCATCCCCGCCAGCAAATTTCTGGTTTGCTCGGCTTCTGTCCCCGGCAGCCAGGCCCGGGCAGGGAATGGTGGGGGCAGGCCACTGCCAACTCCCCAGCTGGCAGCTGCCACCCTTCACAGAGTCAGCGATTTGGAGTGGCCACCTTCGACAGCATGAGAAGCGGCTCCATCCTGCTCCTTGCCCAAGCCTGGCTACCCGGGACCAGGGCTGAATGTGCTGAAGGAGGGTTGGAGGCACAGCGGGAGAAGGACAGCATCCCCAGGTAACCCTGGTGTGGAGAGGAGAGCGCGGTGGTCCCCTGGCTAGGCGCAGGTTGCGGGAGTGGTGCTAGGGAAGGCTCTGGGAGCAGCTTCCCTGGCCTCTGCACAGCCAGGACCAAGGCTGGCCCCAGCCACGCCCAGAGGCACGTCTTCCCTGTTTCTGTGGCCCCAGCCTCCCAGGAGCCAGCGGGATTCACTGCCCTGGCCCAGGGAGGTGGGGCTGCAACATCCTCCCAGAGAAGACACGTGGAGCAGTTACGTGTCCTCCCCTTTACATTGTGTCTCTCCAATATCAGGAGGCACCCGTCCTCTGTGTAATGAGGAAAAGTCTCAGTCCTTGGCAACAGGACTAATCCTGCAGTCTCGGGAAACACTTTCTAAAACATGCACTTGGTTGGTGTGAAAGTCACTGGTGTGATAACTGCCCAATCTGAAGGTCTCTGACAACACCCTAGTAGCAATGCAAGATTCTCCCAGAACGTGAGACCAATGTGTGTCACCACAAACCTCTAGTGGTTGAAGAGAGCATTTCAGCTTCTAGGCCAGACGTCGGCAAACTACCGCCCGTGGGCCATATGTGGCCCGCTGGTCATTTTCATCCGGCCTGCGAGTTTGGCATGGGGGGCGGGGCCACTGGCCTCGCCCTCCCAGCCCCAGGCCCAGCGCAGCAAGATGCACAGCCATGCTCCCAGCTAGGGGTCAGGCCGAGGGCTGCAAGCCCCGAGCTCCCGGCCGGGGACGCCGGGCCCAGCCCAAAAACCCCCGCGGCCCCGCGCTCCCGGCTGGGGGGGCCGGGCCCAGTGCAAAAAGCTCCACGGCCCCGCACTCCTGGTCGGGGAGGCCGAGCCCAGCGTGGAAAACCCCGCGGCCCTGCACTCCCGGCCGGGGGGCCTGGCCCAGCACGGAAGTCCCCGTGCTCCGAGCCGGGGGCCGGGCCAAGCACGTCTTGCCACGGGGACCCGTGCCCCGAGCAGAGGTGCCTGGCTGACTGCGGCAAGCCGCGGGGCCCCGCGCTCCCAGCCAGGGTGCCGGGCCGACCGCGGCAAGCATGCGGAGCACAGCAAGACACGCTGCTGGGCGAAGCACTGCGAGCCGTGGGGCCCCGCGCCCAGCTGAGCAGGTAAGCCAGTTGTGGGGGGGGGTCTTAGGTGGTGGGGGCTGGGGGGTGGTGGTTAGGGTGTGGGGAGTCTAGGGCGGGGACAGTCAGGGAACAGATAGCAGGGGGACTAGATGGGGGTGGGGTTTTAGGGGGCAATTAGAGTGGGGCGGGTCTCTGGGGGGCAATCAGGGGACAAGGAAGGGGGGTTGGACAGGTCAGGGTTTTGAGGGGGGTAGTCAGGAGTCGGGAAATGGGTGGGGGTTGGATGGGGGCGGGGCTTTCCCTACCCAGCCCTCTGCACAATTTTGAAGCCCCGTGTGGCCCTCAGGCCAAAAAGTTTGCTCACCCCTGTTCTATGCCTAAGTGTAAAACTGGAGTAATGCCAAGAAGAATCAGACCTGGGGATTCTACAGAGATTGCTGCCTTGTCTGCTGGCGATCAGCACCCAATCTGCTGGTCATTTGGGGGATGAGGAGAGAAGTCCATATAGCTCCAGTTTGTTCCCTTCAACCTCCAATCAGCTGCCAGACAATAACAGAATTGGTCACTAGCCCTGTAGCAATAACCCATGTAACATGCACTGTGACTGGCTTCTTGCCCTAAGTCAGAAGGTTCAAAGAGACAGTGATGCCAGTGCAACTTAAATTAGGTGTGAAAATGCCTGTTAAGTTATACATGACAGCACCCATCAGTAAGTAACTCCACTCTGAGGATCAAGATGTGCAGCTGATTTAGGCCACCTGGGTTTGTGGGACTGGAAAAAGATGACTTGCATGAGATGTACTGAGCACACTGAGGAGAGGCAGCTGCCATTGAAAGTGACAGAAAGCTGATATAAGATGGTAATACAAACAAGTGGACTATGATGAGACCTGCCCTGGACGTAAGCTGCAGTCTGAGGTCAAGTTCCAGTGTGTTAACAGAATGAAGTACAGAGTGCCCCATTGCACTCTTAATAAATTGTGTCTGGTTGAACTTTAACTCAATGCACACAGTGAGTTAAAGTTTAATCACTGCAGTTTATCAAGGGAGGCTATTAATGCCATGTTTTATCAGCTTCTTATCTCCACAAGCCAGCCTCTCCCTAATGTAAACTACTGATGCAATTAGCAAAGAAGATCTATTAGCTAGCGCATTTCAGGTTAGTCCTCAAAGTTTCAGCAGCAAAGCTATTAAGGAGAATTTAAGGCAGAGGCCAAAAACATAGGCCATGGTTACACTGGCACTTTATAGCGCTATAAAGCCCCCACGAGCACTATAACCTACTCCCCGTCCACACTGGCAAGGCACGTAGAGCGCTATAACTGCTGAGTTATAGCGCTATTATAAATCCACCTCCTCATGGGGAATAAGGGCTGTAGCGCAGCTGCTGTAGCGCTACAGCAAGAATGTGGACACCCACTGCGCTACAAGTAATCTCTGGAGATGCCTAGAGCCATTTAAGGCAATTGACGTCTCTTCCCTTTGTTTTGAACTGGGCTGGAGGAATGCGGAAGTACCTCTTTAGAGTTTCTTTCTTAACTCGGCAGATAAGCAATGCAAATGTTTAAGGCGGGAGCCTGTGTGAAAACAAAGCCCTCTGTGAACGGAGGCTCACTGACAGGCTTTCAGAAAAACGGAAAAACCACTGTCTCTCTCCCTCCGCATACACACAACGCATCCCCCCTCACCCCCCTCGTTTAAAAAGCACGTTGCACCCAGCTGAATGCTGGGATACCTGCCCTAATGCGCTGCTCTTAATGCCGCATTAAGTGCCCCAAATGTGGCCATGCTATACCGCAGGAGCATCTGAGTGTGGACATACAATAGCACTATACATATTACTGTATAAGGGGACCGCTATAACCTATAGCGCTATAATCTTGTAAGTGTAACCATACCCATAGAGTCCTTTTTAATGTTTCAATCCAACTTCTTTGTGCACTGCTCTGAGAACACGAAGTGGCTGGCAAGGTAGTAGCTCTCCCAGGTTAGGGAGTCTCCCAGTTGGCAAAGTTGGTGCTACACCCACCCTTTCCACAGACCAGAGGACAGGAAGGGTGGGGGAGAGGTATAGGCAAAACACAATCACATTGCTGAGGACCATAGGCAGCCAGCAAAACTTAGAGCAGACCCTAGGTGGTTCTAAAGTACCTGGATGCAGTGTGTTTCTAGTCCCAGACTCAGAGGGCTGCAGGGGGCATCTTTACAATGCTTCTTTTCCCAGCTGCAGTCAGAAGAGATGGGGTGAGAGAAGAATCTGGTTTACTGTCTTCGAAGCATGTTTGAGTAGGTGGCTTGCTTTCTTCAAGGAGCGCCGCTCTTCTTTGCATTGCTCTCACTGCTCTTCCCTTGGTGGTTTTGTCCCCAGCTCTCCTTGATGTCTTCCCACAAACACTTCTGAGGACAGTGAGAAGCTGTCCCAATAGTTTAAGCAAAGCCAATGCCAGTCAGCAGAAAACATTTGCTAATGGACATAAACTTTGCTTGATGCCTGTTCTGCCAGGAAGGGGATGTGGCCATTACAAATCATAATGCCACTGACTCTCTGGGCCAGGATCATTGACTTCACCAGCAAATATTTGCTTTGTGCGACAATTTAGTTTGTTTCTCAAGCTCTTACAATTTTGAGTTTAGCTGAATAATCTTTTATGATGATGGTCTGCGTTGTTGACTATGTTGTTTAGTTTGTTCCCCTCTGATCACAGACTTCCCAGTGCTTGGAACAGATACAGTAAAACCAGGCAGACGTTCACTCCAGCATGGCATTTGGAACTGGTGTTGGTTGTTGTCGATAGGTGGATGTTCTGCTATGGTTGTCAACTGGCCAGCACAGCCTTGGTGGGGCCAAAATCCACAATCTCTCTCTCAGGGAGGCTGGCCCTTTAAAGAGATCTGAGCCTCAACCCCATCTGGGACACAACCAACTTGCCTCCCCAGCTGGGGAAAAGGGGTCATGTGACCCAAACAGACTTCTGGGGTAGATAAGGGAGAGGCCTTGGCAATGAGTGGGGGAGACTTTGGTAGAGGCTGGGATAGAAATGCTGAAGGAGATGGACTTCATCTCCAGCTGTCTGATGTGCCAGGAGTGCTGGGAGAGAGGGACCAATTATTGTGAGAGCTCAGTCAGCTGAAAGGGGAGGGGAAGGACTGTGGAGGGAAAAAACAGATTGGCAGGGGGCAAAGGAAGAAATAAAGTTTGGACTCCAGAGAGCTTGGCTCAGGATGGGCAAGGAGCTGGGGAGCGGATGGTCACAGGGTGACTGGCCCTTTGAAGGGAGATGAGTCTTAGCCCCACTTGTTACAACAGCCAGCGTGCCTCCCCTTGTGAGGGAAATGAGTCAAGAGACTCAAGCAGGGAGAGACCTGGGCAGTGACAGAAGGGGGAGAGCGACTTCCACAAAGGCCTGGAGAAGGCTTGTGAGGAGACTCTGAGATCCCAGGGGAGAAAAAACTCCCGTTAGGCAGGACTGGGAGTGGCTGCTCAGGAAGGAGCAGCGAACAACACAGAGACGTCCTGGAGGAGCTAGGAGGAGACGATTCTGTGGTCCGAAGGATACTCGGAATGGTGCTCAGGCTAAATAATGTAATGATCCATTCTGGCCTTATGATGAAAAAGGGTCTCTGTAAAGCAGCTAGGAAACTGAGTTGAAAGGGAAAAATACATCCCTGGCAGAACACCACTGACTTCACTGGTCGTACAGTGAACACACCAATGCATGTTTACGTGTTCAGACCCCAAAAATACAGGCAGCCTTTCACCTCCCTAGACCCATTTTCCCACAGGGCGGGGAGATTGGCAGCCCCGCCGCAGGATTGGCTGACGCTGCCTTTGCTCTGAGTTTTGTTTGTAAGCATACACAATCTCCTGACTAGGACAACTTGTGTTTCACACAAACAGCCAGTAGACAAAAAGAACAAGAGGAGAGTTCTCTAGAGTGCTCCAGAAGTTTTCTGCCGGTCTGGTGTCAACAGCTGACAAATCCAGCCACTGGAGTCTCCCTCTACAGAGATGAATGTTTCTGTTCTGTAGAGGCACCATAACGGGTCCTATGATATTCCCTGCGCAGGAGGGGTGATTGGAGGAAAAGTGGGTGTGGCCAGGGCACTTCTGAATCCAGCTGAGCCCAGCTGCCACGGCAGCCTCCGGGGGTCCATTAACCTTTTGGTGCTGAAAGAGCTGGCATTCTCTCTTACTACCACAGAAGCAGACAACCACAGCTATCCAGTCCCTTTACTACTTCCATACCCTTTCTCTTCCCATGCTGAGAAACCTTCTGTCCTTTACCTTGTGACGTTGTCTCCTCTGCTGAATTGCTGTGAACTGAATGGCCATGTGTTTGCCGCAGCTTTTAAGTGTAACCCTTCTGCCCATCAGAGTTGGCAGCAACAAGGGCCAGGTTCAGTATCCAGGGGTTCCATTCCAATAGCACAATACAAAACCGGCTCGAGCCCCCACCCAGTGACCTGGGACAACCATATACCACCCCTCTGGGTGTCTGTAAGAGACAATACTTCCCCTCTCGCAAGCACAGAGTCTGAGTGTACCAAAAGCCTTTTAATAACAGGGAGAAACAATGTGGCATTATATTGGGGAAACACCACAAACAAGGTTAATAAACCAAACCATGAACCAGAAGCCCCACTCCCAGCAAATAGGCTGTGACCTTCCCTTTGGCTCTTGAGTTCCACAACCCCAAAAAGTCACTCAATAGTCCCAAAAGTCCAACAGCCCAAGAGTCTCTGTTCTTGGTCAGTGCAGAGTTCAAAAGTCAATCGGCAGAGTCTTACCTCCCAGCCTGGGTGGAAATGGAGGGTAGGGCAAGGGGCACCTTACGTGGTCCGAGGCCGACTGCGCCACCTCTCCATTGGGTTCCGCTGCAGCCCTCACTGCAATCCACTCTGCTCTGCTGGCCATCCCACAAACTGCTCTGCAGTGCCAGTCACTCCGCTAGCAGTCCTTCTAGCCGACACACGGACAGCTCTGCAGTGCCAGTCACTCCATCAGCAGCACAAAAAGCTCCGCTAGTCCACACACGGACTGCTCTGCAGCACCAGCCACTCCGCTAGCCATCCTGCTAGCCAGTACACAGACTGCTCTGCTGCACCAGCCACTCTGCACTATTTTCAGGCCCCCCAACTTAAGACAATGCTCAGTGATTTCTTTAGCTCTTAAGTGATTTCAGCATACAGTAGGGGAGCCTCAGCCCTCACCAAAAGATATGGGTACTTGTCCCCAACCTCTCTCAATCTCAGAGTGTTCTGAAACGCCTGGCCCTTGCGCAGTGAGTGCTACCTAGATGATGGCGAGTCCCTCCATCATAACAAGGGCCAAGTACGTATCCATAGGCCTTCATTCACATAATCAGGGTAACATCACTTTATATTTCCTGCCCCAATAACATAGAAACTGGGACCCCCACATGAGCCAAAGTGGCCATGTGGGCTGCTGTGGGCTCAGGCTAGGCACAGTGGGTGTGTCTATGCAAATTGATCAGCCCCAAAGTTATTTTCCATAACTCACTGCAATTCCCATAGTTCGCCACCAGATGTCAGAATATATCTCATTCCTGACACTGCTTACATAAGCAACATGTTCAGTACTGAAGCACCTGCCTTACCAAATGGGAAGAGACAGTTCCTTAGAGGAGGCAGAGTCTTATTTTCCCACCGCCTACTCTGTAATTTGCAGAGTACACTCTGTTTTTTATGCCTTCCTGGGATGATGAATTTGACTCTGGCTGACAGCAGCTGTAATTGCCCTGTACAGAATAAAATGAACGGTTACAAAAGTTTAACTTAGTTTGCTTGCTCCCTTTCTGCAGTGTGGTCTGTGTTCCCAGAGATCCAAGCAGAGGACACGCAAAACGACATGCTATGTTTCTACATGCTAGAGCCCACAGAAGTCCGACATTCCCCCTGGTGAAGGTGAGGGTGTATTCTTTCTGAGACAATGAACCTTAACTCCCATTTCTTAGTTTCTTTCACTCTAGGAGATGTTGCTAGTCATTTTAAACTTTCCTGCTGTTTTGCAAGACAATCAATGGTGTGGTTTTATTAATCTAGTTTAAACTGCCAGTATAAATTGAAGGTGTTACCCCACCATCTGCTGGGCCAAAGACATGAAAAAATTGTGAATCTCACTTCTAAAAAAGCAGAGTTATTTCTATGCTGGCACCTAGAGATAACCAGTGGGACTTTGGAGACCTGCATTCAATTTCCTGCTCTGTCACAGATGTCCTGTGTGACTTTGGGCACATCATGGGAATTAGGCACTTAGGGGGCTTTTGAAACCTAAACACCTTTGAAAATCTGGCCTCTGTGCTTCAGTTACCCATCTGCAAAATGTGAATAACAACACTGCCCTACTTCACAGAGCAATTGTGTGGATAAATACGTTACAGGTTGTGACATGCTCAGATCTATAGGGATGGGGCCATATAAATATTTAAAATAGACTCATCTCTCTAGCCAAGCTCCTGAAATTGTTGGGTACAAAGGGAATGTCCACACTGCAATAAAACACCCTTTGACTGGCCCATGTTATCTGATTAGGGCTCGGGCTACAGGGCTATAAAATTGCAGTGTAAATGTTCAGGCTCAGGGTGGAGCTGGAATCCTGCTCCCTTGCAGGGCAGAGACTGGGCTCCAGCCCTATCCTGAACATCTGCACTACAATTTTATAGGCCCACTGCTCAAGCCCCACAAGTCAGCTGATATGGGCCATCCACGGGTTTTTCATTGCAGTACAGACATACCCTAAGAGTCCTTACGCCGCAAAAGGAAATTATTTCACCATTCGTACACATGCTCACAGCCAAAAGCAGAGCAATATGGCAGTGAAAACAAAAATGATCCTGCTTAACCTGTATAGGGCATAGAATTCCAGACCCAATTCACAGACCAGGTCTCTACGTGAGAGGAAACTAAGATGATCTGTTACAGAATTACAGAATCCTAGAAATGTCAAGAGTAGAAGCTGCAGCACCTCCATGGCCTGGTGGCTGGGACTGCTACCTTGCACTCCCCCATCTGTCTGTATTGATTTGTTGTCTTCTGAATGATATTTAGGTTGTAATCTCCTAGAGAGCACTGCTTTGTTCTGTTTTTGTGCAGCACCTAGCTCAATCGGGGCCTGGTCTATGATCAGTGACACCAATACTAAACAATAACAAATAGGACTCTGACATGAATGTCACAGGGGTGTTCCCAATCCTAGATTCCATTTGTAAGTTGTTTCTTGGGTTAATTTTCTGGGACAATTTTTATTTCTAATCTCCGGTCTGGAAGGCTCAAGAACATGACATAAGAATGGCCATATTAGGTCAGACCAAAGGTCCATCTAGTCCGGTATGCTGTCTTCCGACAGTGGCCAATGCCAGGTGTCCCAGGGGGAATGAACAGAACAGGTAATCATCAAGTGATCCATCCCCTCTCGCCCATTCCCACCATCCCTGCCTATCCTGGAAGGAGTGAAGCAGTGGATTGCAAGGAGGGCTGGTGATATAAATTCTATCCAAGCTGCCTTTTCAACCACACTTGTAAACAGGCAATGGACTGCAAACAAAACACTAACTTCTAACATTTAATTGCTGATGAACCTGCCCTTCTAATTGCATAAAACATGTCTTCACAAAACTTGTCACTGGGTTTTGTGTGTAGAGTCATAGATTCCAAGGTCAGAAGGGAACTTTGCGGTCATCTAGTCTGATGTCCTGTATAATACAGGCCGCAGAATTGCCCCAAAAAGATTCCTAGCATAGATATCTTGGAAAATCATCCAACTTTGTTTTCAAACTCGCCCATGATTGCGAATCCATCACAATGCTGAGTAAATTGTTTCAATGGCTAATTACTCTCACCATGCCAAAGTTCCACCTTATTTCCAGTCTGGATTTGTCTGACTTCAGCTTCCAACTATTGCATCATAACTTTCTCTCTTACATGGAAAAGCCCATTATTAAATAGTTGTTCCCTATGTAGGTGTTTATCAAGGTGTTTATGTAGGTGGAATCAAGTCACCCCTTAACTTTCTCTTTGTTAAGCTACCTGGTTTTCTAAGCTCTTTGACTCACCCACATATTCTTGCTTGTGCATTTTTGACATTTTCCTCCTGATTTGCATATAAAAATGCAGGATCTTTGTTATTTCTGCTTGTAAACCCAGTTTGCCATGAATCAGCTTTTAATCAGCGTCCCAGTAGAATTGAACTGAATCCATCCCATTTTAAGCACTAGATCTCAGACACATTTATTCACTAACAGAAACCCATTTGCTGTAGCTCTATGAGTTTAGCTGAAGGCTGGCTGATGGCTCGCCAGCTTATTTTTACTTTTCTATTTCCTTAGCTCAATTACAAATTTTGAGGGGGTTTAATTTCAGTTCAAACCCATTAAAAATTTTAATCTCCGGCTCATAGGTATGCTATATATGTTATCAAAGACATGCATCATTAATTGAAATTGGCTCCTATTATTTTTATCTTTTATTCTGTACTTACATATATTCTGAAATATAGCCATTCTGTTTTTTTTAAAAAAAAACACAACCTGTTCACCACATACCAGTTCACCCCCAACACTTTGCATATTAATGGAAAATGTTGTAGACTCAATCCTGCTCCCACCGAAATCAGTGGTAAACCTGCCATTGACTTCAAAGAATGCATGCCCCTCTATTTGCATACGATGTGAATGTTATTTCTTAAAAAGATTCAACATTAATCTTTCTTCTCTTATAAAATGACACTAAGCGGTTGCTGGAAAGTATCTAGAGGCTTCCAGGTGGAAGGAGAAACTTCCCTCCATTTTCTAGGCATAATGACCTCTGTCCTCTCCTGCACTTCCTCCTGGGTGAGACCCTCTGGGTAAGGCAAGATAAATCACACCTCCTTATGACAACTTGCATGAAGCTGGCCCGAAATCGTCAAGTTGTGGCATCTATTGCTAGCACTAGAGTTCCAGACGCTAATTGCATATCTACAGTGCAGCTGAAGTGTGTGCCATTGCAGCATACATAGACATACCTGAACTAGCGTTAATCTAGCTGGCTCAGGTACCAATAAGAATGAAGCGTCTCAAACCCTGGGTACTTATTTGGGAAGCTGACCCATGCTGAAGTCCATGCTAACTGGAATATGTGGCCACTTACTTAGGGCTTGGCTACACTTGCAGATGTAGAGCACTTGGGTTAAACCAGCCTTCTGAGAACGCACTAGAGAAAGCACGCCAGTCTGTCCACACTGATGGCTGCAAGCGCATTGGTGTGGCCGCATTTGTGGCACTTGTAGCTGCATTGGGAGTGGTGCATTATAGGCAGCTATCCCAGCATTCAAGTGGCTGCAACGTGCTTTTCAAATGCGGCAGGTGGGGGGTGGAGTGTGACAGGGAGTGTGTTGTGTGTATGTGGGAGGAGAGAGAGTGAGTTTTTGGGGTGCTGAGAGTGTGTCAGCATGCTGTCTTCTAAGTTCAGATCCCCTCCCTCCACCTCTCACTCACTCACTCAAAGCAAGCAGCAAATGTTTGCTTTGTCTCAGCGCAGATAAGCAGCTGGTTGTCAGAAATGGAGCTTTGAAAAGGTATTTCCGCATTCCTGCAGCCGATTTCACAATAAAGAGAAGAGTATCCACTTAACTTAAGGGGCTTATGGGATGTAACTCCTTGTTCACACTGATGCTGGGGTATCTCACCCAATAGCCATCAGATATTACCCCTCTCGCCGAGGTGGCGTACCAGGAGCGCTCCAGCTGAAGAGTCGGAGCGCGCTACGTACCTTGCCAGTGTGGACGGGGAGTGAGGGAGAGCACTCCAGGTCGCTTTGTTGCGGTATAATGTGCAAGTGTAGCCAAGGCCTTAGGTGCCTAAATATGTCTCATCACAGAGTTAATTGTTAAAAGTGAACTACACTGCTTTCTAGCCAAGATTGCGTTCCTCTGCCATTATGAAGTATCCCTGGTGTTTTGTTCTCCAAGCATTCGAAGGGTTTGTTTTCTCCTCACGCAGAATGTAAGGCCCATTGGAAGAAAAGTTTTTTACATTTTGTCCCATCAGCACTTATCAGAAGGGCTGTTCACATAACTGCTGATTCAGGGGGGTTCTTTTTAAAATAGGACTGAACCCTTTTAGCGGAGCATTTTGTCTCCTAATATTGAGAGAGAGACAAATATACTTTGAGAGCAATAAGCCATCATCTTATGGCAGCATTTCACATGCTTTCATTCTGGCCACTTCAAATATCAGGGTAATAAAGAGGCTCTGTAGAGTGCATTTCATTTGCCTGATGCATCAAGTGATGAACAGTCAAGTTCTCTTATTTTTCAACCAGCTTAATAAGTTTAGTGTGAACGTTGTACATTTCCCTGTCCACTAAAATGTGCAATCTCAATCCCCCCAGTCACTGCAGTAACAGACTCAAATTGCTAAATCTACTATTTTCCTCCTACAGTCTTTTCAGTTATACCTTAATAGCACAGACAACTCAATTAGCAGGTTAAAAGGACTCTAACTTAGGTACTGAATAAATGTTTCTGTTGAACACTAACTGCTGAGAGCTTTAGCTCATGGCATAGTCTGACTATCCAATGACAACATATATCCTGAGTAGCCTGTGCATGAAGTTATGCAGGAGTCCTGCTTTCTCCAGTTCACCACGTGATTGTTACTAAATTTTTCTTACTCGTTTGCCTATTTTTAATCCATGATATGTCATGCAAGAGACTGGACTAGATGACCTCTTGAGGTCCCTTCCAGTCTTATAATTCTATGTGTGTTTCACAGACTCTGGGATCCCCAAGCAGTCATCAGACCCTGGGCTGTCTCGCCTAGATTTTGGCCTGGTCTACACTTAAAATTTAGGTGGACAAAGCCATGGTGCACAGAGGTGTGTATGCACCATACATAGATTGTTCGCTTCTAAGTAATAGGATAGTGCACACTGAACAGAGAATCCTCAGTCACATGCTGTGCTCAAAGCACTTGAAAAATCTGCTTCAGCTATAAAGAGAAACCTTGGGCCTGATGCTTTCATCTCTAGTCCGGTGAACTTTAAACAGGGAAAGTTTAAGCCATGGACTGAGATCTTCCAAATAGTTATTTGGAAAATGCATGGAAAGACTCTAACTGATTTTACCTCCAAGCTGCATTTTTTATTTGATTCTTTGGGGATAATTCCAGAGAGATTTTTGCAAGCCAGCAGACTGCAGCAGACTGATCCATCCCTGCTACAAATCTGCTATAAGGACCTTGCAAGTATTTATAATGTATAATCAGGGGTTCTCAACCTCTTTCTTTCTGAGATCCCCACAACATTCTATACTAACTCCACGGCCCACCTGTGCCACAAGAAGTGTTTTTCTGCATATAAAAGCCAGGGCCAGTGTTTGGAGATTGCCAGCAGAGCAATTTCCCCAGGGTCCCATGTCCCAGGGGGCCCCACAAAGCTAAATTGTTCAGGCTTTGGCTTCAGCCCTGGGTGGCAGGGCTCAGGGCCACCAGATTCAGCCCTTCATGACAGGACTTCAGCTTTCTGCCCCGGGTCCCAGTCACTCTAACAGCAGCCTGGCTTGGTAGACCCCTTGAAACATCCTCGTGGGCCCCCAGGGGGCACTGGCCCCCTGGTGGAGAACTGCTGATGTATGTAATCTTTTAACCATTCTATAATCCCTTCTTTTCTTTTATTAATAAATCTTTAATTGTTTTACTAAGGATTGGCTGATAGTGTGGTATTTGGGTATGATCTGAGATACATATTGACCTGGGGATAAGTGTTTGATCCTTTGGGATTAGTCAAACCTCCTACATGGTGAACTGGATTTTCAAAAACCCCTCATTACATTAGGCTTGTTTGCCTAGATAAGAGCCAAGAATTGGCATGCCAAAAGGGGACTGTGTTTGGCTTCCTATTCACCAGTGTGGTACTGTAGAAGCTCTTCTGATCGCTGGTTTGGTGACTATTAAAGAATAAACCCCCAGTTTGCTGCCCTGTTTCTTGCAGTCTTCCCTGAGTGTGGCATTCTCAGAGTGGCCCATCCTAGGCAGTGGTAACAGTCTCTATAGACGTAGTTACCATTGCACAGGGAGGTAGTAAAGTGATGGAAAAACCTCTTCTGTCTGTAGGCTGCATCTGTGTCAATAATGTTGCCAGAGATTGTCCACGATCTATCCACTTAGCATATGGACCCACCCAAATATGGCTCCCTCTGCCCATGTCGGGCTGGCTCTGTGGGGCTTTGGGACCCAAAGCCTGGCTCCCTCTCCCTGTGTCAGGCTGGCTCTGTGGTGCTCACGGAAAAGAGCCCGACTCCTTTTGCCCAGATCATGCCGGCTCTGTGAAGGTCAAGGAACAGCCGAATCCTTCCGCCCAGATCGCGCCGGCTCTGTGGAGGTCAAGGAACAGCCGAATCCTTCCGCCCAGATCGCGCCGGCTCTGTGGAGGTCAAGGAACAGATTCCATCTCCCTGTGCCCATGTCAGGCTGGCTCCATGGGGAGCTGGAACCAAAGCCCAGCTCTTTCTGCCCATGTCGGCTAGTTCAATGTGAAGTTCAAATAAATTCATACCAGGATTTTTTTTTAATGATGCATCCTACTGGGCAAATAGACAATTTTTGGCAATACCTTTAGCCAATTAAAAACAAAGCCATGCCTGTAAGGAAATGCATGGTTGGGATATTGACTGTCCATAATAATTTGCGGCCCACGCAAACTTACATTCCTAGCTATGCCACTGATGCTATGGAGTTATAGTGGCATAGTTACAGTGCTATGGCTAAGCGGTTATATTCCCTCTGAGGTAAACATGGCCCCAACTAACGCACCTTGTGTTGAATGACTGGGGAAATTAGCATTCTCTAATCACAGAGAATAGTTCCATCTCCTTAATGGACTTGCAGTGAGGTAGGGCATGTACAGGATTTACGGTTGCTCACCCTCCAGGATTGGCCCGGAGTCTCCAGGAATTAAAGATGAGTCTTTCGTTAAAGATTGTCACGGATGAAATCTCCCGGAGTACATTCAACCAAAATTGGCAACCCTAATAGAAATGCGTGTTCTGACCAATCCCAGGTTGTAGCTGACTCTGTGAATTAAATAAAGAAGGATGAGACAGGCTTTATTTGGATTGGGTTAGCGGTTCTTTTGCAAATGGGAAGAATGGTACCTGGAAGGATAGGGGGAGAACTGAACTTCTGCCTTCTCCCTGCCCATGGGAAAACAAACCATTGAGGTCACCCTGACACAAGAGCAGTGTGTAAAACAGCTTTTTGCCACTGGTGAGATCCCAGAAGAAACAAGTTTCCCTGGTCCCATCTTCATGGGAAAAATGACAGCAACATTTTAAAGTAAAGGGATTGTGATGCTCTGATGATAAAACGACTGTTATGACCCTGTAGAGAATCAACACTAATTACTTGGCTTAGTTTAAATACGTTGACAACTTTTATTGGCAAGCTTTTTAATTGTTGTCAGAGGAATTCGTTGCAAGTGCAAACCTACATCACAAATAGGGAAGTTGAGCTAGGTTTCTTGAATGTTTCATAATCCTTTTGGGGAAGCCAATGTCTGAAGGGTTTTTTGGTTGGTTGATTGGTGTTTTTTGTTTTGTTTTCTTATTTATTTAGCCCTTTGTGAATTTACTGCTTAATCTTTGGGTGCAGTTGCAGTAGACAGAACAGGCTAGATGCTGTTCTCGGCTATGCTACTGTAAATCTGGAGTAACTGCACTGACTGCTGGTGTTATTTCGGAGTTATCCCGGTGTCACTGAGATCAGGATCAGACCCAACAGCATTAAATATGAACAAATGCAGGCAAAATTACTCTTCTCCACCACACAGAAACACAAAACCCCATGCCTGCCCAAACAGCCCTCCTGAAGGTCAGTAAACTCAGGATCTGTCAGACCAAGGAGCAGCAAGTTCCGATGCTCTGCCATCTGAGGTAACACCAGTCTAGACCAATCAGGTTGAGCATCCCACATGCTGGTTGGAACCTGAGTCTCCAACATACGCAGGATCCACCATAAGGGCTTCAGCCAACACCTTGACTTGCCTCTAGAAATTAACCGGAAGCTAGTGCCATCCGTGCAGTGCATCCTCTAGAGAAGCATGGATAAGCAAATGGTCTGCTGCATTGTTGAGCACCTGAAGTTTGTGTGGTCTTCAGGTGTCACCCAAGCAGCACAGATAGCAGTAATCCAGTCCGGAGCTGACAGAGACAGCTAGCTCTGTTTTCTGGAAAGTTGTTAGGACTCTGGTTCTTTTTGAAGTTGGATGATTGCTGCTTGGGTGTACACGCCTTTAAAGAATTCAGCCAACGCTACTTGAGGTTGACTGCTGTGCAACTGTGTGTTTTGAATATGGCCATTCATTATGTTGTGAGCATGGCCGTCACTGTGTCCCATTTGCTTCTCTGAAATATAGGTTAAACCTGTAGGCAGAGCATATTCATCTGTCTCCTTGGTTCGTTCCCTTTTTTAACCTTTTCCTGTCCTTGAGAGTTCTTGAAAAAGTCTTGGGGCACAGTAGTGATGTCGCAGGGGGATATTTCCAAGTTGCTATTTGTGTTTCTTTTATAACTCTCCTTCTTGTGCTGCTCACCAAGTTCCCCCAACCCCTCCCAGGGCATTAAACTGTTACCATAGGTCTTGGGGATAGGAGGTTTAAGGGACATTGGGTTTGTGCAAGAGCATATGTTTCAAAGGAGACTAGAAAATGGCAGACTCCCTGCATGAAAGTTTACAAGATTTTCTGTGGTAAAAAAAGATTTGAAAAAGTGCTGAATTTTTTTAATCTCCTATTAGTCTTCTAATTCATCTTTGTCACGCACCCAGCAGGATTCCACAGCTGCATGTATATATATTAAAGTACAATAATTAGATCATATTTGCTCTACTTTGGAGCCTTTCCTTCAATGTCTTTTAATTAAATTAGCCCACAAGGAACTTCTCCTTAGAGCTATGAGTTGTGTTTGTGTTGGAAATTAAAGGCATGAAAATGCTTTCTGAGATATAGAATCATCTAAATGAAGGACTGGAAGGGACCTCGATAGATCATCTGACCCATTCCCTGTACTGAGGCCAGACTAAGGACTATCTAGACCGTTCCTGACAAGTGTTTGTCTAATCTTTTCTTAAAAGCCTCCAGTGTTGGAGTTTCACAACCTCCCTAGGTAATTTTTTCCAGTGTGCAACTATCCTTACAACTCGTACATTTTTCCTAATTTCTTCAATCTCCCTTTCTGTAACACTGGTCTACAGTTTTTTAGAAGTCGTCTGCTTCAGAGATAAAATATGATATTTATTATGTATTTTGATGTGCTGAATTCAAATATGACAATTAAAACAACTGATTGGCTACTGTTTCTAAGATATTTAAGTTTTTACATTTTATGTCTATGTATATTGTGTAGATAGTAGAGTTTTAATCATAAATTGTAAACCTAGGTCTTTTCATGTGTTTATGGTTGCTTTACATGATAATATTTCACCTGTCCTGTTTATGTAACACTTTAAAAATCAGCAAAAGGGTTATATAAATAAAATGTATTATGAAACAAAAAGCAAAAAAACTATTATGTACATAGTTTAGTCCTATTCAGTGTCTACTCGGCGCTTCTTGGCTTGTCTCTTGTATTCATTAAATGGAACATCTCTTGTCACTGTCCAGCAATAGTCTGCAAGCATTGATGGGCTCCATTTGCCCTGATAGCGTTTCTCCATTGTTACAATGTCCTGGTGAAATCGCTCGCCGTGCTCGTCGCTCACTGCTCCGCAGTTCGGTGGAAAAAATCTAGATGAGAGTGCAAAAAATGTATCTTTAGTGACATGTTGCAACTAAAGCTTTCGTATGCCTTGAGGAGGTTTTCCACCAACAACCTGTAGTTGTCTGCCTTGTTGTTTCCGAGAAAATGTATTGCCACTGACTGAAAGGCTTTCCATGCCATCTTTTCCTTGCCACCATGCAGTGCATGGTCAAATGCATCATCTCGAAGAAGTTCACGAATCTGAGGACCAACAAAGACACCTTCCTTTATCTTAGCTTCACTTAACCTTGGAAATTTTCCACGGAGGTACTTGAAAGCTGCTTGTGTTTTGTCAATGGCCTTGACAAAGTTGTTCATCAGACCCAGCTTGATGTGTAAGGGTGGTAACAAAATCTTCCTTGATTCAACAAGTGGTGGATGCTGAACACTTTTCCTCCCAGGCTCCAATGACTGTCAGAGTGGCCAATCTTTCTTGACGTAGTGGGAATCTCTTGCACGACTATCCCATTCGCAGAGAAAACAGCAGTACTTTGTGGATCCAGTCTGCAGACCAAGCAAGAGAGCAACAACCTTCAAATCACCACAAAGCTGCCACTGATGTTGGTCATAGTTTATGCACCTCAAAAGTTGTTTCATGTTGTCATAGGTTTCCTTCATATGGACTGCATGACCAACTGGAATTGATGGCAAAACATTGCCATTATGCAGCAAAACAGCTTTAAGACTCGTCTTCGATGAATCAGTGAAGAGTCTCCACTCATCTGGATCGTGAACGATGTTGAGGGCTGCCATCACACCATTGATGTTGTTGCAGGCTACAAGATCACCTTCCATGAAGAAGAATGGGACAAGATCCTTTTGACGGTCACGGAACATGGAAACCCTAACATCACCTGCCAGGAGATTCCACTGCTGTAGTCTGGAGCCCAACAGCTCTGCCTTACTCTTAGGTAGTTCCAAATCCCTGACAAGGTCATTCAGTTCAGCTTGTGTTATGAGGTGTGGTTCAGAGGAGGAGGATGGGAGAAAATGTGGGTCCTGTGACATTGATGGTTCAGGACCAGAAGTTTCATCCTCTTCCTCGTCTGACTCAAGTGAGAATGATTCTGGTGCATCAGGAACCGGAAGTCCTTCTCCGTGGGCTATTGGGCGTATAGCTGATGGAATGTTTGGATAATGCACAGTCCACTTTTTCTTCTTTGACACACCTTTCCCAACTGGAGGCACCGTGCAGAAGTAACAATTGCTGGTATGATCTGTTGGTTCTCTCCAAATCATTGGCACTGCAAAAGGCATAGATTTCCTTTTCCTGTTCAACCACTGGGGAAGATTTGTTGCACAAGTGTTGCAGCATATGTGTGGGGCCCACCTCTTGTCCTGATCTCCAATTTTGCAGCCAAAATAAAGGTGATAGGCTTTCTTAACCATAGTGGTTAAGCTGCGCTTTTGTGATGCAAAAGTCACTTCACCACAAACATAGCAGAAGTTATCTGCACTGTTCACACAAGTACGAGGCATCTCTGCTCACTTTGGCTAAACAGAAATGTGTCCCTTTGCAAAATCAAACACTGACAAATAAGAGAGCACGACACTGTATGATTTCTAGAGCTGATATAGGGCAATTTGTTCAGCAGAGTGATGTAAGCTTCATTATGATTGCATCATCCATGACTTCTAGGAATAACATGATGCAATTCATACCATGTATGATGCAATACCAGCTTCAGATTGCATCATTCATTGTTTTGCCTAAAAAGCAAGTACTGTCCAAACCCAGTCATAGATTTATTCATAGATCCAGTCAAAGATGTATTTTAGTCATTTCTGGTTTAAATTGAGATCCCTTCCCTTTATAACTCACTTATCCTCCACCATTCCCATGTCAAGGGTCATATATACTGACCCAATAGCATATCTTGAAAACTAGAGCCAATCAACAATTTTAAGCATCATTTTCATTCTCAGTGACCCAGAATTAATAAAGTTTGACTACATTTATTTCAGAAGCATTTTGGCTGTAGAGCAGTGTAATTTAAGACCATTGCTTCTTGTCTTGTCCCCAGTGGATAAGAAAAACAAGTTATCACTCTCCTCTTCATAGCAACATTTTATATACTTGAAGACTGTTATGTCCCCCCTCAGTCTTCTCTTTTCCAGACTCACTGAAACACACCCAGTTTTTTCACTCTTTCCTTGTAGGTCATGTTTTTCTAGGCCTTTAATCATTTTTGTGGCTTGTCTCTGGACTTTCTACAATTTGTCCACATCTTTCCTAAAGTATGGTGCTTGGAACTGGACACAGTTCTCCAGTTGAAGCCTTATCAGTACTGAATGGAGTGAAAGAATTACTTCTCGTGTCTTGCTCACAAAAGTCCCATTAATAATCCCAGAATGTTTGCCTTTTTTGCAACAGTTTTACATTGTTGACTCATATTTAGTTTATAATCCACTCTAACCCAGATTCTTTTATGCAGTACTCCTTCAGCATTCATTTCCCATTTTGTACTTGTACAACTGAATATTCCTTCATAAGCGTAGTACTTTCCATTTGTACTTATTGAATTTCGTCCTACTTATTTCAGACCATTTCTCCAGTTTGTCAAGATGATTTTGAATTCTAGTTCTGTCCTCCAAATAGTTTGCAGTCATCTATCCCAGCTCAGTATTATCCACAAGCTTTAGAAGTGTACTCTTTGTTTCATTATCCAATCATTTATGAAGATATTGAATAAAATTGGGCCCAGGACAGATCCCTGTGGGACCTCATTCAATATGCGCTTCCTTCTTGACAGTGGACCATTTATAACTACTCTCTGACTATGGTTTTCCAAACAGTTGTACAATCACCATATAATAGGTTCATCTAGGCTATATTTCCCTAGTTTGCTTATGAGAAGGTCATGGGAGATAGCACCAAAAGGCTTACTTAGGTCAAAATATATCATATTTACTGCTTCCTCTCTATACACATGGTTTGTTAGGTTGTCATGGTTTGTTCTTGACAAATCATTGTTAACTCTTGCTTATCACCTTACTGTCTTCTAGGTCTTACTAACTAATTGTTCCATTATTTGCTCCATTATCTTTCCAGGTACCAAAGTTAAACTAACTGGTCTATGATTACCTGGGTTGTCCTTATTCTTGTTTTTATAGTTAGGTACTATATTTGCCCTTTTTCAGTCCTCTGGAATCTCTCCCATCCTCCACAAGTTCTCAGAGACAATCACTAATGACACAAAGCTCTTCAGCCAGTTCCTTAAGTACATATTTCATCAGGACCTGAAGACATTACTTATCTAAGTAATTCTTAAATTGTTCTTTCTCTATTTTAGGCTCAGATCCTACCCTATCTATGCTGATGTTCATATGTTAGTTATCCGATCACTGCTAACTGTTCTGGGTGAAAACTGAAACAAAAAAGACATCTAATACTTTAGCCACTGTTGCCTTTTCTGTTATTAACTTTCCCTCCTCGTTGAGTAAAGGGCCTACCCTGTCCTGGGTCTTCCTCTTTCTTCTAATATATTGCAAAATGTTTTCTTGATACCCTTTATGTCCCTAGCTAATTTAATCTTGATTTGTGCCCTGGCCTTTCTAACTTTATCCCTACATGTTGGTGTCTTTTTTTATCTTCACCCTTTATAATGTCCACTTTTTGTATAATTCTTCTTGCATTTCAGGTCCTTGGCGATATCCTCTTTAAGCCAGGGTGATTTCTTACCATACTTCCTATCTTTTCTACACGTTGCGATCGTTTGCCCTTGTGCTCTTAATAATGGTCTCTTTGAAAAACTGCCAACTCTCCTAAACTGTTTTTCCCTTAGGCCTTCTTCCCATGGGATATTACCTACCAATTCTCTGAGTTTACTAAAGTCAGCCTTCTTAAAATCCACTGTGTTTATTCTGCTGTTTTCCCTTCTACCATGCCTTAGAACTAGGAACGCTATAATTTCACTTTCACCCCAAGCTGTCTTCCATATCCAAATTCTCTACCTGTTCCTCCTTATTTGTCACCTCCCCTAGTTGCTTTATTCATCTTCTGTAATAAAAAGTTGTCTCTGGTGCATACCAATAACTAGCTGGGTAATCTGTGCCCTGCTGTTTTAGTTTCCCTACCAACTTCTGTGCTTTGGATGATTTTGTTAGTTGTTTATAAAAAAGCCTCATCCACCTCTTCTTCCTAGTTAGGTGGTCTGTAGTAGACTCCTCCCATCATGTCACCCTTGAGCAAATGTGAAGCACAACCTGCTGGCAGAAGTCACCAGCAGCCAGCTCCTGTGAAGGAGCTATAATGTAGGACCCATAATGATGGTTTGTAACCCTGGTTCTTAGACGTAAGAATCCACCCCATTATGATCAATTTTGCTCTTCAGTCAGCCAAGGACCACGCTCTTCACACACACCTCTCTCCTTCACCTTCCAGTTATTTGCTTTCTTCTCCTGATCATGCCCATTTTAGTAGTTTTCTACCACATTGGTAGAGTGACAAGTAGCTTAGAGCACTATTGTTGATGCTGCGGGCTCACAGATAAATGGAGGCAGAAACACCTTCCATAAACCCTCACAGGTTCTTACATTGGTAATGGTTGTGTCTAAAGAGCAAAAGACACAACAGAAGTGCAGCAGGACTTCTCCCCCACCCACCCACCCCCGAGAGGGAAAGAAAGCAAAAGGTGAGAGAACAGCTAGAGGGAGGGAATCTATCAGGTGGCATACCAATATTTCCCCCCTCACATCCCCTTGTCAGAGAAGTGAGGCGGCGCTTGTATACAGTCTCTTAGGGACCATAACTAACTACCATAAATTAGATTAATCTCCAGGCTGCTCGTACCCATGCCAGGGCTCAGGGCAGCACAACTCCACACTGAAAACCAAGGAGCCAGACCGAGTGCCTTGACAGTATACTCCCCTCCCTGCTGCACTGAGCAGAACTTGGGCACAATAGAGACTCTGCGTCAACTTAGTCAGGGCTTTTGAGAGCCTGAGTATAATAATGCAGTACCTTGAAGAACCGCAGTGTTTGCTCCCAGTCATACTCGCAACTGCTAGGACAAGTTAATTTGCAAAACCATGTGTTAGTAGCTTGCAACGCAACTCTCACAAAAAATGTTGGAAAACTGGTAAATCTCCAGGCAACACGTTGAAAATATGATCCCCAGAGAATATCTCTAGCTTCAGCCTATTTTTGTCTTCACTTCCCCATGCAGTATTTATTTAATCTAGCTTCAAATTCAGCGTGCACACACACATTCTTCAATGCCCTTGACCCCATCACCACCACCAATTAAAACTGCAATACCTGAAATAAGCAGAGCAGCATATTTCCTGCCCCCACCCAGCCCCAACCATCTAACAAGGACCAGTCAGTCAGGATAAGCTGCCACTTGCTTTACATGGAATGCCAAGGTGATATAATCAATTAACTCCTAATGTTAGTATTACAATAGGTCAGATTACACTGTTTTAACATTATAAGGAGCTAAAAAAGTTTATGGCGTTGCCAGGAAGCTGTGGGGAAAAAAAACAACCATTCTAGGTAGCAAGCTATGTAGCATGAGGTGTGAACACAGCTAAGCAGGTTCAAACATATTGCAGAAATGTCTAGTTTAAGGCCTGTGTTATCTTTCGTCATTTCTGTGCTTTAAGTTTTTCTTTATGGTTTAATCCTTAGATCCTTTTATGTCTGTTTCATCTTTCCCTGTTATTCCAAAGCAGGAAATTCATGCTTTTTAAACTGTGAGCTAATAGGGCCAATTATCCTTGAAGGGTGAGTCATTATGGTTTGGCCGGGGGGGAACTTTACCACAGAATAAACCTAAAAACAACCTTGTTTTTTGCCTGATGAAAGACACCATCATTAGTATGCCAGGAGCAATCGCCAACGCTGAACTAACTTTGCTGAGACCAAATCAGTGAATCCAGGTAGGAGAAGTAAAGAGGAAGAACAAAAGCGTTGGACGCAGAGTGGGAGGTTGGCAGACAATTTTGGCACACAAATGCATGTAAATCATGGTCCTAATTTATGTGTGACAACATGCTCCCAGTTAGCACATGACAACATGTGCAAATGCTCCCAGTTAGCAGATTTTGGTGGTGGCTGACTCTCCCTGGCAGTTCAGTCTGGATAAACTATCTGTGCACATGGAGCCTAGAAATCTGGCATGAACAAGTTCTTTTATGAGTCCAGGTAACTGTTGACAGTAATAAATTCTGTAAGCTCAAATGAACCTTGTTCATCAGTTTCAGCGCTTTTACAACCAGCCGCATGTGGGAAATGCAGAGTTGCATGTACATGAATAAAGAGAAAGGAGAGCAGAGGTCAATGGATAGGGCCCTGGCCCAAGAATAGAGTGCTATCTCAGGGCAGGTCTATGCTTCAGCCGGGTTTGATGATCTCAGATCGATCCACCAGAGGTCGATTTAGCAGGTCTAGTAAAGACCTGCCAAATCGACTGCAGATCACTCTACAGTCGACACTTCTACTCTACTGCCAATGAGAAGATTTTCTCCTGTCGACCCTCCGTGGTGTAGACTCCGCAGTAATTATTCATAGCTGGAGTTGCGTAGCATAGGTTGACTTACCGTGGCAGTGTAGACATAGCCTCAGCTTTCCCACTTATCTGCTGTTGGACTACAAGCTGTGGGACACAATACTGTCTTGTGTATTTTGACTGTTAAAATCTTCCGGGGTGAGGGTGGGGCTTCCCTTGTCCACTGCCTAGCATAGCAGAGGCCTAAGACTGGTTGACTGTGTTACATCCAATTCAGATAGGGCAAGACTATCCCACTGAAATGGGGTAAGAGCATGGGATATTGGTAGAAGGGTTAGGCAAGTGTGGTGACCAGGTCTTATGGTACCTAAACTAACTTACCATGTCTATTGAATGTGCAAGTATCTAGTTACTTATAATTCATTGTTACTGTATGCATTGTTTACATGATGCCACTGAGCTGCCCGGAAGTCAGGAGGTATTGCCAGTTTCAGCAACATTGAATCTGATGCGTGAGGTGTCTGGGGCATTGCTAAGAAAATGGTCCCAAAACCCTTTTAAAAAAAACATACCTCTCAAATTGGGGGTAGGGGGCGGGCATGGAATGTATTCTTGGTGGAAGAGAGAAAGCAGAGTGGAGAGCGGAGGCTGCTGGCCGGGTACCCAGCTCTGAAAGCTCTGTTTGAATCAATGTTTTACTGCTTTTAATATTTACTGAGAGTTGCATGTTGATTTTTTTTAATCGGTATATGTGCTTGTGTGGCTGGGGTGTGTATAAACAGGGGTGTGTATAAATAGTACAAAGAAGGGGGGGTGCTATCAAATAAGTTTGAGAGCCACTGATTTAGCTGCGGGTATATATATAGACAGTACCTTCCATGTTAAAGGGCCCTAAAGTGACCTCCTTACCTGTTTACATTGGCGTGTTGAAGTGGGTGGGGAGAGGTAGCATTGTTTTGGGGTCCCTATCTGGGTCCATTAGAAAGTGCAGCCATGATTTCGGGCAGGCGTGGACAGCAGTGGGTGACTTGAACAGAGGGGGAAAGGGAAGGGCAAATAATACGGCCAAGTGTGCTAGGGCAAATGTAGCTGCTTTTACATAGCCGTGTCAGTGGCTGAGAAAATGAGACCAGACCTCTTGTCTTAAAAACTCAGCTGAGAGCCCAACACATGCTAAAGTGAATCAAACTCAGTTTCATTCATTCATTGCTTTGTTTACTTGCTTTGCCAGGACAGAGGACTGAGCTGGCCTGGCCATTGTACTGTGACCCTAACCTTTAGACGTAAGCCTTCTTCACGTGGATCCTTCTCAATCAGTGTTGAGACAAATATTTGGCTCTCATGTTCCTCCTTGTACTATGTTCTCAGTTGAGCCTAAGGCAGCACACAAATATGCCTGTAAACTTGTTTCACTCAGATGCCTAAGCCATTAAAACTGCCTCAGCTGTGGTTTTCATCATAATAATTACCCTCATGAAGGAAGTAAAGGCCAGAATCATTAACTCAGGTTATGATGACCTGTACAACTTATTAGAAAACCACAATTACTCCACCACTGGAGAGATTCACCATTTGCCTCCTTTCACAGCATGACAAAGATGCTTAGTTTATGCATTGGGGCATGCTCTAAAAATTAAAGCATTACATTTATTGTTACATTTGAAGTCCAGCATCCTCAAGGTTCTGGGAACACAGCTCTATATGAGTAATAAGCAACTGTTATCTCCAGCATAAATGGCAAATGTAATGGCCATTGAAATCTAGCCTACTTTGTTATCAACATTCCAGGCATAAGTAGATCAGCTGACAGTGAGTTTCTGGACTATATCTTACTTATAATCTGATGCGGTGATTGCTTCTGGGTGATTGCATTGCTGGTTATCCCTTCATAAATTTCAAAGCCAGAAGGGATCTTTGTGGTCATCTAGTCTGGCCTCCAGTATAACTAACAGACCATAGAACTGCCCCAAAATAATTCCTAGAGCAGCTCTTTTAGAAAAACATCCAGTCTTGATTTAAAAATTGCCAGTGATGAAGAACTCCCTGCAACTCTTGGTTAGTTGTTCTCATGATTAATTATCCTTGCTTTCCAGTCTGAGTATGTCTAGCTCATTGATTGATTGATTTTTAATTTGCACGAAGAAAAAAGGCACCCATTCTGTTAAGCTTCGAATTTTTTCTGCACTGGAAATGGGGTTTAATTCAGAAGTGGATCAATGGCCTTGATATAGATAGATAGATAGATATGTACACACACACACACACACCCCCTTACAGGTTGTTAGGCCACGTTCCCACTTGATCACAGAGAACTAAGGAGGTGTACTATCGATTTTATTATGAAAATATAAATAAGAATAAATGAAACTAAACAGCTATAGCTGATTAATTTACTTGTATATTTTCAATTGGCTTAGGGAAATTTATGACACTGCAATGATCAAATGAAAGTTACAATTGAGGTTCAATTACTAAATCAGGGAATTACCAATAACATGAAATGGGATCAACAATTGACCAAATCATCTATTCAACACACTCAATTATCAGATTATGAGGTCAATGTAATACATCATGAATCTTACAAAAACTGAAATAAACCAATCAAATAGGCCTAGTCTATTTCTCAACACTGAAATGCCACTGCACTCCTTTGGAGCACTGTAGCTTGATTGATGTACTCTTATTTGCTCCCCTTCCAGCTAACTTCGCTACTTTCAAAACAGTGGTGAACAGCAACTCATGATCCCCTTTGCAGTAGGATTTGTTTAAACTTTAGGTTAGTAACTAATTAATGGTGCCATTTTTAATAGATGTACCCACATGCTACTACTTAAACATTCAAATATTAACATTTCAAAAATGCTTAAGCAAATCAATCAATTGGGAGATGTCTCTAAACAAGTATATTCAAAATAAAGAAACAAAAGGAAAAAAAATCTTACCTAGAAAAGAAAAAGGAGCAGCTCTTCAGCTTGCTTGCACGAAGTCAGATGACATCTTCTCACTTGATACCACATGCTGTACAGCCTTCTGGTCTGTGGTGGTCTGAATTTACTCTTTCCTTTGAGCTAGTCCAGGGAAAGGAGGGGCATCAGCCATCTTTCATATTGTCATGACGACTTGAGAAAAACGTTCTTCTCCCGTATTTACTTTCACCTTTAGGGGTGTGATTCGAATTGGTGGCACCCCATGGCACCTCCCAGGACTCCTTCCAAGTGACTCAGGGTACCACAGCTCTCATATCTTGACAATATGGTCCAAGTCAAGCTTACCTTTTGGCCTGTTTTAGAGCCTCCCTCCCGGTTGGCAGTTCTTTTGTTCTCTAGACTGTAAACACATGCTTAATTTCAACATATGACAGTATGAGATCAACATGCCATGAGTTTACATCTCTCTCTGGGTTAACAGTTGAGGTGTGCCCATGACGTCTAATCATTAAAGCCAGGGACTTGACTTATGGCCTACAGAAAACTGTCATTGCTTCTATGTCATTCGCACAAACACTCACTCAGCATGTTCTCAAAATACCCATTTTTAGGGCTGCTTTTATAATCCTGTTCATTTAAATCCCTTTTAAAATAAAGCAAATTCATTTATACACACTACTCTAGGTCTATATGCCTTACACTTCTCAATCCCAACCAAGAGACATGTCCTTCCATACAAGCATAAGAATGGCCATATTAGGTCAGACCAATAGTCCATCTAACCCTTCCTTTGGACAATGGTCTATGCCAGATGTTTCAGAGAGAATTAACAGAACAATCATTGAGTGATCCATCCCCAGTTGTCCACACCTGGCCTCTGGGAGTCAGAAGCTAGGGAAACCCAGAATGCAGGGCTGCATTCCTGACCATCTTGGCTAATAGCCATTGATGGATCTATCCTCCATGAACTTATCTAATTCTTTTTGGAACCCCCCTATAGTTGACTGTGCATTGTGTGAAGAAGTACTTTCTTTTGTTTGTTTTAAACCTGCTGACTATTAATTTAATGGGTAACCTCTCTAGTTCCCATGTTATATGAAGGAGTAAGTAACACTGCCTTATTCACTTTCTCTACAACATTCATGATTTTATAGACCTCCAACATCTGCCTCTCCTCCTAGTCATCTTTTTTCGAATATGAATAGTCCCAGTCTTTGTAATCTCTCCTCATGTGGAAGCTGTCCCCTACATCTAATAATTTTCCTCTGTACTTTTTCCAGTGCTAATATATATATTTTGAGATGGAATCACCAGAACTGCATGCAGTATTCAAAGTGTGTGCATATCATGGATTTATAAAGTGGTATTATGATATTTTCTAATCTATCCCTTTCCTAGTGGTTCCTAACATTCTGATGGCTTTTTCACTGCTACTGCCCATTCAGCAGATATTTTTGGAGAACTATCCACAATGACTCCAAGATCTCATTTTTGCGTGGTAACAGCTAATTCAGAGCCCATCATTTTGTATGACTAGTTGGGTTTATGTTTTCCAATGTGCATTACTTTGCATTTATCCAGAGTGAAAAAAGATTCAGGTTTTCCTTTTGAGCACCTTGCTGTGCAATATATACAAAGGTGTGTACGCATCTTAGCTCAGAACAAGTTTGTCTGAGCAGTCCTAAGAAACGTCTACTAACATTTACACATCTTTTTGCTTATAGTTGGTGCTTTGTGTTGTTTCTGATATGTAGCTAACTCTACCACCACCTGAAATGCAGCTCCAAATAGCCAAACAATGATAGGCAGGGTTCTGGGAAATAGGCTCAGGACTCCCACACCTTTTTCCCAGACAGTGTGTAGAAAATATTTACTTGGATTAGGAAATTACCATCACTGCATGCAGATTAAATGAGTGATTTTACAGATAAGCTCTGCTTTAACAGAGCCACCATCCACTAATTAGGTCTTCTCTTGATTCAGTTTTGTCTCTTTACCACTATAATAACCATGGAATCTGAAGGTATCTGAGCTAGCTACATAAAATATGATGTTTGGTTTGCAGGGTTTAGAAGGGGATGACTTTCAAGCAAGTGTCAAACTTCCAGCATTGTGTCATCATGTGTTTTGTTTTGTTTTTTAAATGGCCACACTTGTCTCCCAACAATGTTCAGTTCCTGTTCCAATGTATCCGTCCAGCTCTCAATAGTTTAGAGGACATTTTACACCTCAGGATCACCCTAAACTTTCCTGTGAGATTAGCCTGATTTTTTTTCTCCTTTAAATGCCTCTTGAACTACAGTCAGCTGCAGCAACTCATGCAGAAACGCTGCATCCCACCACTTTTGGCAACCAAGAAAGGTTTCATTCTGTATCGAGGAAATGTCAGAATGACACACTGGAAATTCTTAGAAACATATTTATAACTTCGTGGTCAGGTCTGCTGTGCATGGGTTAGCCATGAGTGGCGTTTCACTATGTACCTTGTAAAATGTCAGGCACTGTTGTTACTACCATAACATTGATTAAAGGTGCAGCAGCTAAAAGGAAAAACACATTGCAAGCAAGTTCTGAACTGACTTTAGCTAAATGAGCATTGACATGTTTTGAGACTCTTTGACATGCCCAAGGGCTTACCTAGCTGCAAATGAGGCAATGAGCCATGAAAAGTGAACAGAGTGAAAGTGAGAGTGAGCGTGTCTGTCTGTCACCCCCTTGTAATCATCTGCTTTCGTCTGACTGGTGGAGAGCAGCAACTACAATTTCACCTGGAGTTGATGGAGCCAAATGGCTACATCAGGAGTAGCAGAATTTATTGCAGTAATGCCCCCTTCATATTTATAAACTGAGCAGTAGGTAGTGATATGTTCAGTGGTCTGTCATGGGGAGCCATAGTCACACATAGGGAGTCCTTGATTTTCCATTTGTGCAGTAGCTATCCGCATCTGCCATGGTTTAGTCGAATCTGGTTCAGAGTTGACCATGGAAGGTCAAACCCAGGAACCTTTTATGTGGGATCTGGCACAAGGTGCTTATTTTTTAAGTTTTGTTTAGCCCGATCTGCTTTCCAGGCCGCCTCCTGGTCATAGCCTGAGTGCATGAGGCTAAACAAATGTTCCCAGAAAGGCTTGCAGGACTTCAGATGTTGTGGGGGTGCAGGTGGAGGGTGTTGGTGACCAGGAAGACATCTGTTTTCCTTGATTTGCTGAGCTTCATGGAATCTTGCAGGAGTTTGGCAGATCAGTGCGGGGGGTTCCAAGCAATGTTAGACAGGACAGGTAGCCATAGTGTTGGAGTCAACTTAAGGGTTCCCATGGTGCACCACATCACTGTATTTAGCTGGGTATCCACAAGGCATGCGTGGCTGCAACTTCTCCATACTGGTGTACAATATTCAGCTATTGAATATACAAATGCTATTGCAGATGTTCACAGCACTGTTGCTGATGCACCCCAGATTGTTCCGGCTAGTTTCTAGATTATGTTGACTCTTGTTTTTAATCTTTTCAGCTACTTTCTCAAGATCATCATGGAAGGAGAGGGTGCCATCGAGTTTCACTCCAAGATAAGTTGGGATATAATTGTGTTGAACATTTTTACCACAGAAAACTACCTTCAGTGTGGTTTTGGCATTCTTATTATCAAGATGAAATGTGCTTACTATTATTTTCCAGGGTTTGGAAATGTAGTAATATCACTTTTGAACTGTGATTTTTTTTCCCCCAAGGTTGCATCTGAAAGTGCTTTAGGTTGGCTATGACTGGGACACCATGCTGGGAGCGGGCACGTGCTAGCACATGGGAGGTCAGGATTAGGATATAAAATGACCTTGACAAATGGGTCTGAAGTATACAAGATGAAATGCTATAAAGACAAATGCAAAGCCCTATGCTTAGGAAGAAAACTGGCAAGGGAGTAGTACTGCTGAAAAGGCTCTGGAGGTTGTAGTGGAGTCAATAAAGTGATGCAGTTGCAGAAAAGGCTAACAGCATTCTGGGGTATATTAAGAGACGTATCATTTATAAGCTACAAGAGGTGACTGTTGCACGGTCCTGGTAAGGCCTCAATTGGTGTACTAGGGCCAGTTCTAGGGTCCACACTTTAAGATGTGGCCAGATTGGGAAGAGGACCAAAATGATTAAAGGGTTAGGAAAAAAAAAACCTGACCAATGAGGAGAGGTTAAAAAAAATTGGGCATGTTTAGTCTTGAGACAAGAAGACTCAGAAGGACGCTGCTAATGTTTCAGACATGTTAAGGGCTCTTATAAAGAGGACAAAGACTAATTAGTCTCCATAGCCACTGACAGTGAGACAAGTAGTAAGCAGCATGAGCTGCAGCAAGAGAGATTTAGGTTAAATATTAACCTAGAAGTAGTATAGTTTTAAACACTCAACCAACTTCCTGAGGGAGGTCGTGGCAGCCTCATCATGGGAGAGTTTCAAGAACACGTTAGATAAACATTGGTCAGCAGTGGTGGATTAGGCTGTGGGGCAATTGGGCCTGGGCCCAGAGGCCACGGACAACTGCGGGGGCTATGGAAAAAAATCTGCCACCGGATGGCAGAAGCCCAGAGCCCTGGCAGCTGGGGTAGGGTAAATCCCCATGCCCTGACCCCCATCCCCAGCAGAATCTGCAGGATGGGGGAAGCCCCCTCCCAGTGCCCCCCCCAACCCTATCCCTTGCAGAAGCTGAAAAGGGGCAGGGAAAGCCCCTCCCCCCCATACTTCCCCCCACCCCAGTAAGCCCCTGCCAATGGCCCCCTTCCCCAGCAGACACTACAGGGTGGGGATGCTCCCCCCCGCAGCAGTTCCCCCCCCAACCCTGCCCCAGCAAAAGCTTCAGGACAGGGAAGCCTCCCTCTGTGCCCCTCCCCCAACCCTGTCCCCAGCAGAAGCTGTGGGGTGGCAAGGGAAGCCCACAGACCCTGTCCCCGGCAGATGTCACAGTTGGGCAGGGGAAGCCCCCCGCTGCCAGTGTCTCTCCCCCATCCCCCACAAAAGCTGTAGGGTGGCAGGGGAAGCCCCCCATACCCGGCCTCGTCCCCAGCAGATGCACCAGGCAGGCGGGGCAGGAGAAGCCCCATCACCTGGACCCTTGCTGTGGCCCTTGGATTGGAGAAGCTCTTTCTCCTTCCCCTCCCACCCCCCCATCCATATGGCCCTGGGGCTGTGGCATGGGGAACAGAGCTTCTCCAGTCTTGGGGCCGTGGCTTGGGGGGTGAGGGGGCAGAAAGGATCAAACAGGTTGTGCAGGTGCAGTGGGGGTAGGGCAGAATGGGGAGAGGCGGGGGGACCCTGAGTGGGACAGCAGCAGATTCCTGGGGAAGGGGCAGAAAGGGGCAAGGCTGTGGGCAGGGGCGCAGACAGAAAGGGTGGAACGGGAGCAGGACCAAAGAGCTGGGGAGGGCCCCCAGCTCACTCTGGCCTCGGTCCCCTTAATCTGTCTCAGGCATGCCAAGGTTTACCTCAGTGCAGGGGGCTGAAGTAGCAGCCCTCTGGAGCTCCATGTCAGCCATACATTTCTATGAGGCTATGACTGAGAGTGACAGCCTGGCCCCTCTGCAGCCAATAAGAGGTTTTTGTCTCTTGACTTCAATACGGCCAGGAGTTCACCCTGAAACTGCTTTCCAGCTGTGGGAGAGAATGTGCAGGGCAGGCCCTGAGCCGCTGGCACTCAGCAGAGCTGCACTGACCCAACGCCATTTCCACATTGATCCGCTTTAACATGTAACAGCCACGAGCAAAGCCATAGGCCTAAGTTCTGTCATTTTGATAGCCAAGGATTTGCACTGTTGTCATGCAGACACACCTCGTATCTGGGTGTTTGTTAGAATCAGCTTGCATCAGCAGAGCTGGTTAAGTATCAGCACACGTTAGCAGGACCATTCTAGTTCAAATGCGCCTGGCTCTGGATGATACGGCAGCAGAACAAGACAGGCCACCCAGTTGCTTTTACCAGGTCCAGGCAGTGTCTTTAGGGCGGCAGGTTTCCCGGGAGTCTTAGAGGGATTTTATTTCAATACTTAGTCAGGTGTGTCAAACGACTGGTTTCAGACAACTACCCAACTGAGTACAGCTGCAGCTACAGAGTGTAATTATGTATATGTAGCTTAAGAATGTGAACATGCAGTAAGGCAGGCACATTAACAGGCCAGCGCTATGGCTGATAGTTGGAAATTGGTGTAATAAACCATTTGTAAATAAGTAGCGGGCAGCCAGTCAGATGCATTTCTCTAGGCACAGAACCTGGATGAAAGCATGATGCTATTGAAGTCAGTGGGCACTTGCAAATTCAGGCTTTCACCAGTAGGGTTTGGTGTAGTTAGGATAGACTTCCCTGGAAAGTTGAACTCCTCGTATGGTATGTTATTAGTTACGGGTTGGTTCTTTTACATAGTTTTCCTTCAAATGTGCTTGCAGCTGGGAGAGTCACGCTCCTTGTATGGGTTTCCTGTCTTATAGTCTATCTGTTTTTGCCTAGTCATGTCTTAATCACAAAGCTCTCTTTTGTGCATCACAGCGTGGTCAAAATACTAGTCCTAGCAGCTGCTTACATTTTGCACAGGTGCCGGTCATATTGCTCTGAAGAATATTTAGCTGTTTATAGACATTCACTGCCTAGGTTGGCTTTTTATCAAATTGTGCCCTGAAGTTACTGGCAAGCTCCCATACATGAGTGACCAGATAAATATCAGTCCCAGGTAATGTGGATATCTTGTGCCGGTAGAGATTGATTCTGCTAGTGATCATTGTGTGTAAATGAGTTGCGTGACTATTCACTGTTGTTATTTTCTCTACACAAAGGTGAGGCCATGGTGGCGTGAGCCAATTGACGGCTGTTCAAGAACCTTTCTATGGCACTTGGTAAAATTCTAATTCTCATTTCTCTTTTATTGGATTATATGATTAATCAGTTACTCATTTATTTCTCTACCACTTAGAGCTGCACAGAGTTTCGCTATCAGGTCTTAGTCCATGTCTGAATACTTGAAGGAAGGGCGTTGTAACTTAAACAAACAAAAGGAGCCTCTTTAGGGTGCAAATGGCTGTTTAAAGGGCCAGCTACATAGAGAGTATGTTGGAAACAGCTCCAATAACAGAAAACCCAAATTTGGAAGTTTAGTGATTAACAATCAGTTCCAAAGCAGGGAACTGTAAGAGAAATCAGGCTGAATTCACATGTTTCTGACCCAAGTCTCTGGGAAGAAAACAGATTTCTAAAACAAGCATGGACTGGGCTATGTATTTGAGTTAGTTATAGCTTTCTGTTGTGACAGAAACGAGCCTAATCCAAAGCCCACCTGAGGTCAATGGACATCTTCACTGTGGCTTCAATAGATCAAACCATATGTTTGATCACTGGGTTAAAGCACAATCCCTCTCGGGTATAAACTGCTTCCTTTGCTTGGTGTATGTCACCATATTAACAATGAAATTAGGTAGGCAAGATGTGAGGTCTGGGACTGAACTTTGCACCCCTTGATAATCTGTATGTTATTCCCTGATAACCAGAAACATCTATGCTTATTCTCTGTCCTGTTCACTTTTTAAAAAAACATTATCTTAATAAAAAAAATTTCCTCTCTCAATCTTTTTTTTCTACTTGTATCACCTTCATGAGACTGTGCTGTTGATGGTACAGGCAGCTCCAGAGCTATATGGTTATCAACAGGGTCAAGTATATGCCTGGCCAGTTTGGCTTCACTACATGACACCAAAGTCTGCTCCAAGGGCCACCTATCCCACCCAGCAACTTTGGATCCTTGAGGGGGAAATAAAGTCTTTAGGCCAGTCTGTAAAACACTTAGCACACCACCTAGGCTATGCAAATAAATAATACCCTGTATCACAACTGCAAACCTGAGACTAAATGTGTGTATGAATAAAGTCAAGTAATGTGGCAAGAGTAAAAACTATCGTAATTAGGGTTGTGTTTAGAAAGCTTACGTGATAGTCTGGAAGCTCCTTATCCTTGGTGCATGGGATTTTTGAAAGCACCTCATTGATTTATGTGCCTAGGTGTCTTAGTAATCAACTAATTTAGGAGCACAAAGTCAATTCATTTTTCCCATGAATAACAATTGCATGTTTGATTTTCACAGGACTTGTGCTTCTACTGATGGAGCAGCAGGATTTTTAAAGATGATTTAGGTGCCTAGTGGGATTTTTCAAAAATAGCTAGTTGCCTAAAACTCATTGATTTAATTGGGCAGTTTTGACAATCTGACCAGGCACTCTTAAAAATCTGACCCTTGGTCACATGTTGGTCTTTCAGGAGGACTTACACTCTCCAGCAATTTATTGCCTTTTGAAAATTCGTGCATCAAGGAAGCACCTATCAGGTTATCATATGGGCTTGCTAAAAACAGCCCTGGCTCCAAAAGTTATGACTCTTGCTTCAGTACTTGGCTTTGTTCACTGAAAATCGGCATCACATAGACACAGAATTCTGAAAATCAAAAATCTCACTTGCCAGAGAACACCTACAAATGTTGAAGGTGTTTTTAAGTCCTGATGGGGAAACAACTTTTCCACTTTAATTTTTAAGCTCCGAAAACTTTCTCAGAAAAATTACCCTTAGGAAGGTCAAAATTTGTCAGACATGTTCTGAACCCAAAGAGAGAATGTTTTAAAGTAACACTTAGTTTGACCATGACTGAATTATCCCAGATATGAAAATCGTTTGATCTCCAGTATTTAAACAAAAAACATTTTGGCTCTCAAATAAAACAAAGTTATTTTTAAAACTTGCCAAGAAGCTAGTCCTCAGCAAATGCAAGCGCCTTCACAAAAGATGTGCTTCAAGAGATATGGCTAAGAAACAAAGTTCCGTGTATGGAAATCCTGACCGGAAATTAGTAAAGGCAAAAATCTCTCAGTGACATTCTGGCCCCAGTGAATTCAATGGCAAAACTCCCTTTGATTTTCAATAGGGCCAGGCTTCTCCCTTCTCTATCCCCAGAGGAAGACACATAGGATGAGTAGTGCTAACAAAGTACACCCGTTGGCCATTTTGTCAAAAAGTCAATTTATTTGTTAGAAACCGGGCCACTTCTACTGAAAGTAGGACATCCGTGTGTCTGCACCCCAACAGGAGAAATCATTCAGAATCAGAAAGAGAGAGGAACTGCCTGATCTGTTGCTACTTTCATTTCCAAAGTGTGGCTCATGACACTATGGCTTTAAACATTATGGGCTATCTTGAGACTTTAGAGCGAGACCTGGGTAAGGGATGCTCACCCCTCTGCCCCTTGCCTTTTACTGGGTGCAGCATGTTTCTGCCACACCATCTGCTTTTGCCCCCACTCCCCTGCACTAGCTGGGCTGATGGGAAGCAGAGATAATGGGCTGCCTGGCCTGTTCTAACTCCCGCCCCACACTCACCTACCTGAGAGGAAGGGAACACCCCTTGAGGATTTTCTCCCAGGTAGTGGGAGAACCTGACCACACCCAGTTACTTATACTAGGTGGTTCCAGCTCAGACCCCCAACTTCCTCACTACTTACAATGGGGCCCTGCCCTTTGCAGGCCACCTTAAACCTCTCTGGATGGGGGAATCAAAAGGAAAGCCAAATGCCCCAATGCAATGGAGGGTACCCCTTTCCCAGGGTCCCCCAAAGGTGGGGGACACCCATACCAGTCCCAGTAATACCACCTGCATAGAGGTTCTGAGAGCTCTCTCTGGCTGGGCTGCTGAGTGGGCTGCGACTGTACAGCATACGCTGGGAGCTCGCTGCACTCTCTGTAGGGTTGGGGTGAAGATCGATCTCTGGCTGTGGTTCTAGGAGTCACTCCATCAGTCTCCTGCTTAGGGCAACTGTGCTCCTCTCCCATCTGTCTGCTGTTTAGTTTCCTCCCTACCATACCATACCCAGGATCTCTGGCACCATCCTCCTCAGTGTGGGGTCTTTCCACCCCTACAGAGGGTGTACCATGGATGTAGCCCCCCTACCTTACTTGCAGTTCCTGAAGCCATGTTCAGAGAGTGCTAAGGCAGAGATGTGGGGTGGGATCTTACACCCCGTGGACACATAAGACTCTGTCTTAAAAAAAAAATAGCCTGAGGAACAATGTGTGGTTTCATGATGTTTGGCTCTCACTGGCCGGATGAAACAAGCTCAGCAAAAAGGTGGACGGACTGGGCATGGAGCCTGAACTAGCCCCTTGCTTCCCATAGAAAAAGGCACAGTGGGAGGTGGGGGGCACTGTGAGGGGAAGCCATTACTGTTGCTGCTGGTGCTCTCCTTCCTCCACCTTTCATGAACACCAAGGTCTGCTCTTTCCAGGGGTTCAACGCCTGGCGATCGATGCATCAGCGGTCGATTTAGCAGGTAAATCGACCACTGGTCACTCGCCCGTCAACTCTTGTACTCCGCCTGAACAAGGAGCGCAAGGGGAGTCAACAGGAGGGTATCTCCAGTTAACATCGCATAGTGTGGACCCTGCGGTATGGAGATCTCAGTACAACGACTTCAGCTACATTATTCACATAGCCAATGTTGAGTAATTTAGATCAATCTCCCCCCTCCCCATAGTGTAGAAAAGGCCTAAAATATACAAAGCTTCAAGATTAACCTCAGCCCCAATTGCCCAGCAGCTGGAAAATAATTTGATGAGCAAAGGGCCCTAATAAATTGCAATGTAGCAAACACTGTCTTCACACAATACCTTGCCACACTCTGCCTACGTGTTCTTGTTTTTGGCCTCTGATGCCCTTAAAGCACTGGGTACACTCTTGATACTATGCTTATTACCAGTGAAAAGATCGTAAAACCAGAGAGGAAAATAGCAAAAGACACATAGATATAAGTAAGCCCTTTTGCCTGGAGTGTATAAACCATGTGGACTCTTTGCCAATAAAGCATGGAGAACATCATCGAGTACTGGAGAGAGGTCAGAGTCACAATGAACTGGCAAGTGCAGGAGGTAATTTTTCAGTGCCTCAATGTAGTCTTCACCATAATCTTTCTTCACATCTGGTGTGAGATTCTCCAGAAGATGCTTTTCTTGCTTGACCCACAGCTCAGATGTACCTTGTATGCCTGGAATAACAAACTGAAGTTTATAAGTACCTGGACTTTGTACATTAACTTGACAATCCAGTTCAACTGGTAAATAAGTACATCGGGTGTCTTTTTCTCCCTATCTTGTTCTGCACATCTAAACTGCATCAAAAAGTTTCATTATTTGACAGTAAGCCTGAAGTTCTTAAAAATATAACAGAAGTATTGTTAAGTTTCAGCTAGCACAGGACAGCCTCCTGTAAAGTATGGATTGAGGGACTTCACTCCGTTTTCGTCTTTGCTATCAAGCTTGTACTTTGCTATCGTAAACCATATCTAAACACAGAGGAAGAGCCAGGAAATTTTAGAGCCCTGTCCCTTAAGATAAACAGTCTCAGTAAGACCCAGGCCAAATTATTTTCCATGGAACGTGTAATGGGGGGGTTATAAAGAAAATACTCTTTGTTTTTTAATGTCTTTGTAAACACAATTTTTAGTGCTAATAAAAGGTACTGGAGAGATAGCACTGGAAACTTCCCCTTCTGTTTTCCTCACCAAAATAAGCACATCCACAGAGTCTGGGAATGAGGGCATCCTCATAATGCCCTTCTGTAGGCCCTCAAATGTGGTCTGTAGGGCTTATTCTCCAAGTACTTAAGCTAGCTAGTTAGCTAGATACCACCACTTTGGTCTCCACTGAATGCTTGACATCTCTTCTGAGACTTGCAACTTTTGTGACATGGAAAGGAATTCTGTACAGACATGGTTTTCTTCTCTAACAGCGTGGGGAGAAGAAGGTTTTAGAGTGGAACGGGCTATCTGAATGTGGGTAGGAGAGCTTAAAAAGATAGGAGCCTCAGCTATATAGTAAACATGCTTAGCACCTTGAAACAATGCACCAGAACACCAGTTATGCAGATGGCACCCATTAGACAGGAAAACTGATAAAGAGCATTAGAACTCTGTGTCGCATGCAGTTTTACCTCCTATCGGCCAGATTTGATGTTCTTAATTAGTTCTTGTGGCTTCCTTAATCAAGTCAAACCCACACCGCAATCTGCTTTTTACTTTTGGCAAGGCAGGTAAAAGCCAAGTGAAGAAATGATTGTGACACTCATCAGGAATGACTGACAAACAAACAGTTGGGCTTGCCACTGCTAGTCATTCACTACATTTTATTCATCGGGAGAGGCAAAATAAGGTTTTCAATCATCTTTTGCCTAAATGTTGGTTGGTTGGAAGCAAAAAATTACTCACTACCTATGTAGGGGAAGGTTGGTAGGTTGTTGTTTTTTTAAAAAAAAAATTCCCTTAAGAAAGCTGGATCTTCATTTGAGTTATAGGAGTGAAGGACAGGAAGTAACTGTGACTGCTGAGAATCATTCATGACTTTTACTTGAGGATGTTGGTCTACAGGGAATAATCTGAAGGAAGAAGGAGAACTAGCTGAAATGTCAAATACCTACATGTTCTGAAGCCTGATGGATGAACTGCAGCAACTTTAATTCCCCATTTGGCAAGCTCCTGCCTCATTACTCCGGAAAACATGGACAGAGCTGCTTTTGATGCACCATATGCGGCAAGCCTTGACATTGGAATGCCTCCTACAGGAGCAATATAAACCATGATAAAGTTTGAGTCCAGTGCTTTCAGGGCGACTGAAACTTTATTTCAATAATTTAAAAGAATGATCATAGCATAACCCAAAATTATGCAGCTCTCACTGAGGTTACAGACAAGACATCACGGGACTCTTTTTCCTGGCACAAAAAAATCTTAAATCAGCAGTAGCTCGAAGCAGCTGCAGTCAGAGTCACACCTGGTCATCAGTCACTTTTAAACACACGGAGAGTAAATTGTATTGCATTTTGGGATACAATGCAGAGAATCACAACTACTGATATGTTCAGAAAGGTAAATCACACAGATAACATGTTAGTGTTAATAATTAAGCAATGATGTTTTGTTCTGTTGTTTTTAGTGGGTGAATAAAGGCAGCAAATTTGAAGTCCCTGTCAGTTACACAGCCTCAATTCCAGTTTTAGGCTATGTCTATGCTACAGAATTGTGTCAATTTAACTTACGTTGGCATATAGCTATCTCAGTTATCAAATTGCTTGTATATGTCCCCATTTGGCTCCTTATGTCAGCCAATGCATATCCTCACCAGGAGCACTTGTATCAATTATAGTGTTAGCGTGTAAGGCATTGTGGGATGGCTCCTGGAGGCCAGTAACAGTGAATGTAAGCAACATAACATCTACACGGATACTATGTCATCCTAATCACTTTGACCATGTCTCTACACTGCTCAGGGAGAAGGTGTTACTAAGTTGACTCAGAGGGGCACTGACGTCGCCAAGAGTCAAATTTAAGCAAAGACACTTCCACAATTAGGTCAACACAAGGCAGCTTATGGCAACCTAACCATGTAGTGTAGACTTGGCCTTATAAAGCCACTTCATATCCTGGCACTAGATTCTCTATCTATTTTTAACATCTGCTTGAAAAAGGTGAGACTGGAGCTAGGAGAAATCTAATAGGCCAAACCAAACTTTGTCCAACTAAAAACCACATCAGTAAGGTGCCAGGAAGCCAAAGGTCACAATTACATTGCATAAAAGGGAACAGATATAATAGAGGCAAAGTTACGAATCCCAGAATGCATTGCGCTATTTCAATCCAACCAGCCTTCCTCAGGATCAAGAAACCACAACAGTATACTATGTTAGGGAAGAGTTGGAGAACAGCAAGAATTTTCCTGAAAAACTCCAAAAGCAATTAAAAATGTTCATTTTTAACAAAATTAGGGGGGAAGAAAATTGCCAGTTTTTCAGAAATTTTAGTTTTTGAAAAGAGAAAAATTTTAGAAAACTACATTTTTCTGCAAAAACTCCTTTTTGACAGAAAATTTTCAACCAACTCTCGCAGGGAACTTTAGTCTCCAAAGGCCATGCTTTTACAATGGAGAAGAAGATGGCTGCAGGAGGAGAGTACAGAACTTCCTGTGTTAGATTAGAATACTCTTCCAATAGGTCATCAAGCTCTGGTGCACCCACAGCTAGTCACTTGCAATTTGTGTTCAAAATAAGACACACACAATGCAATGCATTGTTATTAAAAGGCCATTTTCACTGTTTTTGATGTCTTTTAAAGGAAAAGAAACTGACAAAATTTAAAGTACATGTACTATAAACTGCCTAGTCATCTATTCAGTTTCTTACTGCAATGACCAAAGGCACAGGTTCGCCTCAAATAAAAGGAGAGCGTCCTTGTTTTTAAAACAGTCCAGTCAGTTACTCATGGTCTTCTGCATAATCTGAAGTGACATTAACTCCTTCTTCCTTAAACCGACAACATTCCTTTGCTTTCAGGTCAGTCTAACCTTAACTCTAGTTAAAGTACAGACTTCCTCCACCCAGACACAGGCAAGTACAGACCAGGCATAACAAGACTTCCCTAACTGTTCTGCTAATGTTTTGCCAAAAGAATTCGCACCCCTTTAATATAGGCACACCTTTACCAGAACTGGCCAGGGTATCAATGCATCCATGTAAGGAAAGCGATCAAAAGCATCTCTGGACTCACACCCTGCACACTACTGTAATAATCTTTGTACAAAACATGCCTGGTGAGGTATCATTTAAAAAATGATGACTCACTGGTCAACTTGTTGCAGAGCAGCAGCGTCCGTCCTAGGCGGAGAGCCAGAGTGGCAAAGGCACTCAGGATTACAGGGTAAGAGATGACAGAATCTCTCACTGATCTGGATTGCAACCCAGAATGTGACAGCAGGTCATTTGATATGCCACTAAAGGCAAATTATTAAAAGGTCCCTAATTGCCCATTTTGTGCTGGGAATCAATTCTGGGGCATACATGATACGAATTCAAATGTTCATGTATGTCCCATGTACCTGAATGCACCTACAATGCAAATTTTATACTCACACATTAGGCTGGTGTCGACAATCTGTCATTTGTCCTTGCAATGGACATTAGACACAAAATCAGAAGCCATATTTTGAAAACAAAAACCTTTATGTGTAATGTGTCTAATGCCAACTCAGTACTTCCAATTCCATTAAACATGGAGACACTAAAACAGTAAACATGCTCTTAGGTCATGTGGTTAGGCGCCAGACATACTGACAAACACAAAAGATTTCAAAGCAAAAGTAAGGCCATATCCTGCAACAGTTCCCCATCTTTAAAGTGAGACTAATCATGTTTCCCTACTTCCAGGGGCATTTGAGGGTAACTACACTGAATACTGTGTGGTGCTTTGAGAGCTACTGATGACAAGCACTATATAAGAAAGAAGCATTATTATAAACTAGGGAAATTAATGGAGTACAGCGCTCTTCTTAAGTGGGCACTGCAGCAGCAAGACACCCAAGCCATTGGCTTTGTGGTGATCACAGACCTGCGTGAATGTATCAACTTGTCACTCCGTGCTCTCAGCTGGCTTCCTTCACTCCTCTTTTTCTTACATCTTACTGCTTTCTAGACACTTTTCACAAACCAGATTCAGCAGCTGAAATTGGCAAATGTCTCTGCTCTTCCATTCAACACTTGGCTGCCAGCTGCATTGGAAATGAAGGCTCAGAGCAGCCAAAACAACTCAAAGGAACATTTTTAAACAAGCCGATACCATAAGCCTTTAACTTGTCTTCATCAAACCAAAACTCTCTTCTGGCAGTGTGGGATCCTGCATCTAAGAGTGGTCAGCTACTGGCTGCCAGCTCCTATTATTGCTCCTGTTTCCAGGTGATCGCCCAAATTAGAAAAGACAGGTTTCAAATGCTTGATGCCCCCATTTACTTCACTGTAAAATGATAAGGGCTCATATATATGAAAACATAACCTGGAAAGAAGACCGTCATTGCACAGAAATGTGACTTTTTTCATTGGCTTGCTAAGGGAGAATATAATTTTTGTGTAACTACGTTAGGTGGAGCCACACACACAAAAAAAGAGTGAAATCCTGGACCCATCAAAATCAATGGCAAAATTCTCATTGACGTCCATGAGCAGCTGTGTTTGCTTGTATGGGAGCCAATGAGAATTTTCCATATACTTCAGTGGGAGCCAGCTCGTTGAAATACAGTTCCCTTGTGATGTCTCGTCATCTCCAAATTTATACCAATGCATTTAGAATTTGCGTAAGCCAACAGTCATTGCTCAAACTAGTGAGGTGGATGATAGCCCCAATATGGGTTCCCACGTGCCACTTACATGTATGAATTTGGCCCTTCTGTAACAAATAACTGTGCCCACAAAACTGTATTCACAAGCGTGGAGACTGGGATAAAAATACATCCCTTAACTTGAATTGAAATCTTCTTTTATTACATTGTTAACAGGCTATTCTGCATGAATGGACTTCAACATTGTCACACACAGAACTCTGCTGAGTGGACACTTATCAGTTGTGTTTTGTTTGGGGACCACCTCACTGGAAAACCCCCACCCCCATGTTCTTTATGCCTGGTGTGTCTAAATAGTGTCCAGGCACTGCCTGTGGCTGGGGTTCCTAGGCACACTTCAGGGATTCAGACCTTCTGTCTAACAGCTCTTTCAGAGAGCTGGGACACCAGTCCAATTGCCTCGTCCCTGGGACTAATGCTGACCTCTCAGAGTTCTCTGTCACTTAAATACACCCTATCCCAGAACTTCAGCTCCGGGGGCACTCAGGGTCTAACTATTCAGTGGTACGCAAGTGAAAGCCAACAGCCGCACACAGGATTGTAAACACACACACTTTTTATTTAACACGAGGGGTACCCACATCTAGACAAAATCATAAACACCCCAATACACATTTCCCTGCCTCAGTTTCCTTCCCACCTTTGAGAGTTCCTTGGATTTGGGCAGGGTCCTTCTAGGTGCCCAGGATCCTTCCCCTACAGAATCATGGCTCTGCTCTCTCTTTGTAGGTCAACTAGTTTTCTATGACCATGGTGGGTCCCACAGTCAGACAGCAAATCCCCATTATGAAAGCTTGTCCCTCGCTCCTGCCCAAGGCTTCCTGGTGTCTTGCTCTGTGAGTCTCTCAAGTTTATATGTGCCATGGGGTCCTGGAACAATTTGTAGGGGTGCTAAGAGCCATCGAACCAAACTGTAAAGCCTGTATATGATAGAAACCACTTCAAGCCAAGGGAATCCTGCAACATCCCCCACCTTCCCTTCCTGCTCCCGCTAATCTTTAGCCCTGGTCTACACTGGGCGGAGGTCGATCTAAGATATGCAACTTCAGCTGTGAGAAGAGCGTAGCTGAAGTCAACATACCTAGATCAACTTACTGCAACGTCTTCATGGCACTGAGTCAAATGCTGCTGCTCCCCCGTTGACTCCGCCTGCACCTCTCACGATAGTGGAGTACAGGAGTCGACGTGAGAGCACTCGGGGATCAGTTTATCACATCTAGAATAGACACGATAAAGTGACTTCCCGATAGATAGATAGATCTCACAGCATTGATCCCCACTGTAATGTAGACCTGCCCTTAGTTCCAGCACCTATGTTTGTGCCCCTGCCAACACCTGGTTTTCTTGTTCTCCTGCTGGGGATTTTCCACCTATCACGTCCAGATCCAGGCATGCTAGGTTATTATATTAGTTTCTACGGAACAAGAGTTAATTTTTCTAGGATGCTTCTGTTTTTATTCCTATAAAACTCTTCTTCTTTATGGGTTGGTTACCGGAGGCAATCACTAGACAAAATAGGTGGTTCATTACAGAGGCCTATAGATAATGAAATAATAGGTAGATATGGGCTTCTGAGAATTAGCAAACAGATATATACTGACCAAAATCTTGTTCAATATTTACATCAGGTAAATTCTAAATAATTATTGTACAGCACCATCAACTTGGAACTTTAGTTTAACTCACCTGCCATACTAGAGATATTAATTAGCCTTCCTTTGGATTTCCGGAGCAACGGTAAGAACATTTTGGTCACCTCTACATGCCCAAAGAAATTCACATCCATACACTGCTTGTAAACACTCATGGGCAGCAGCTCGCCATCTGCAGGAAACCCCAGGATTCCAGCATTGTTGACAACACCCCATAACCCTGAGGAAGGGAAGGAAATGTACACTGCTGTTACAGAGTCTCTGCTGCCAAAGAAGGTAAGTAAATTGACTTTCCCTAACGAGGAGAAAGCCCAACAGTTAAAATGCCAGCTTCTAGTCTGGTTGGCCTAGCCAAAAACAAAAGATGCTGTGCAACTGTAGGCACGTGTGCTCACATTGCACCTTTCCCCCTCTCGGCCCCACTTGCTTCTTGTAGGTGGCACACTAGTGCCATTTGACAAGGATCCTGTTTTTGGAGTGCTCCATAAATCAAAAGTCTTCTCAATATAGCAATATAAATATCCTTACTGGTACAGAGTTGGGGTGGGAAATGGAGAACACACACACAGAAAAGGACACACTTTCAAACAGTGACACAATGCACTTGCAAGAGGTATAAGCACACCAGCACACAGAAATCATACCTGTATTTTGCACCATCTCTGAAATGTTAAGACAGGCTTCCTTAATTTGTGCAGAACTGGTTATATCCAGCTGCAGGACATGAAGTCTCTGGGAACAGCTTCTTTTTAATTCTTCAGCCCCAGGTCCTTTTTTGTTCAAGACACCAGCAAATACAACAAATCCTAAATTATCAAGGTACTTTGCCAATGCATGTCCAATCCCGGAATCACTTCCTGAAAGCACCAAAATCAGAAAGACACCTTAGGCAACATAACACATAAAAACGTCTTCCTAAACAGAGCTGTAAGAATGTTTGTTGCTGTTGTTAGTTTTTTTGGTTCACTGACTGTTCAGGAAAATAATTGTTTCGAGTCGGTCTGAAATGATTTTTTTTTTAATTTTCATTGATCTGAAAAATTAAAAAACATTTGTTTGGGTCAAATGAAACATTTTGTTCAACCCTAAAAGAAACATTTGGTTTTGTTTGAGGTGTGGTTTTTAATCTTCCAAAATAAAATTAAGATAAAATGAAGCAACTTTCAAAATGAAATATTTCATATTGGGTTTTTTATTATTATTGTTTGTTTTTTGAGAAAAAAAATCAGTGAATCAGTGATTCACTGTGTGAATCAGTGAATTTGACACTGAAATATTTTGGGTCAACTCAAATCTGCGTGGTTTGGCAAAAAAAAAAGTTGACTGAAAACTTTTGCGCAGCTCTTCATCATCTATTAAGAATGATATGATAATGTAAAATGACTGCAAGGAAAACCATGCATTCATCCAAAGAGAGGCCAGGTAAAAGATCCTTAGATCCCTGAGTGCTTCCGTGTTTAACATGCAATATAAATAGGCCTGGCTGAATTCCATTTTTGGGTTGTTTTTTTATAATTTTAATCGGTAACAGATGTTTATTTTTAAGCATTGTTTTAGACTTGGACTCTGTATAAGTTCTCATAGTTGCAGAAAATTCTGTGGCTTGGACAATTATTTAATGACAGGCTTCACTGAGATTCAAAGAGCTAAACCTTTATACCCTTTCAAATACCAACTGTCAACATCACAAATCAAAATATACAAAGCAAATATCCTTCAATCAAATGCTAAGTTCTTAAGCAGCATTTTTCGTACTTTACCTTTCTGCAAATGTTGATTATTGACGAAAGTATTTTTCATTGGTTTGTGTGTGTGCTGCAAAATTGTCATTTATTGGCATTTACTGATAAAAATCTAAGTGTTCCAAGCCTAACTACAAGGATGTTAGGTATAGCTTTAGGAGCAGCATCTGTGGGAACCTGGAGACTGTCTGTGAAAGCCTAGCCTTTATCCATACAAGAAAACACAGCTGAAAGACTCAGAGAGAATGCCTCCCAGTAGTTAGGCTCTGGAGATGATGGTGTTTGCTCGTTTCATCACAAACAGGTGCACCATTAGGATTTGACTCCACGTATACAAGAGAAGTGGAATGAAAAATGCTGAATTGCTTCCATGCAAGATATAGTTCAGACTGAAATCTTGGTTGTAGCAAAGCTGTTCTGTGAAAAAAACAAAGCAAAATCTAAGAGATATCTGCTGTTGCAGGTCTTGATATCTCAGCTGAAACAGACAATCATACAGAGTACTTTTGGATCTCAAAGCAATCACTCTGTGAAGTGACTTTTGAGCCAAGAGAGGTTACAGTATGTAAAACACAATTAGAACATCGATGTAAAGAAGGCAGCTCTTCTGGTCACATTCTGCCACCAAACTGAAGAGAGGCAAGTGATTTCTCAGCCTGTAAGGGAGCCTATCCCTGTATGGAGGATTTATCCCTGAGGCTCATAAAAATACTTCTGAAGAGCAAATTTCTGTCTGTAGAACAGACCAAATAGCACCAACTACCAAAGTTTTTTTTTATTGTATCAGATGAGAATAATTCCCCTGCCCCCTTTAACTACCCACCCCTACTTCAAAACTATGGGCTCTGAGCATTATGTTCCAACCCAGGATACCATTCGGGGAAAACTCTGTAACTGTGTCCAGCAGAAGCCCGTAAGTTTGTTTGTTTGACATTGTTTCTCTCTTGGTGATAGCTGTGCAGTTCCACTCACCATAGACAGTGACGTGTATTCACCAGTCTCTCACCTCACTGGGAGCTCACTGCATCCCTTCACAAAGGAATAACCAGAAAGTGGGGAGGGGATTGGGAAGCACCTTGTTAAGATACTGCCAAGAAATCATTGACTCTCTTCTCCGACACTTCCTGGCAAACAGAACCCCTTGTCTGACCCTTCCTCATTTGCTAAATACTCTCCTACCTCATCGTCTCCATGAGATTCCTGAGAAAGTGGTCCAGGAGGAGCTCAGGTAGTGTGGCCACAGTGAGAGGGGCCATGCTAAACTTGTGTTTGAAAGTTATTCTTTGCACGCAAAAGAGTGTAATGCTGAGTCTCAGAACATGCATGTCCCACATTATAAAGAAGAGAAATATTGTTAAGTCATAATATGCTTCCTTGTTATTCTGTTCTGTCTGGGTTTTTGCACTGCACTCTTTCCTGTAGTAGTTGAGTATCCTCCAGTAGTGTATTAAACAACATGGCTACACATCTGCATTATATCTGCACCAAAGAAGCTCTTGCACCGTGTAATGCACGTTGAAGTCAAGGGTGTTTCACTACTATCTGGCTATTTCATGTAATGGAAACGTATTGGCTAGAAGACCCCTGATTTCCAAATAAACTACACATTATGGCCTACAAACTAGCACTCCTCAGCCTAATCCTAGTTCTGACGTTAACCCTTTCTGTAGCCACAGGAAAATCATTTAACTTCTTTGCCTCAGTTTCCTCATTTGTAGGAGATAATACTGCTTACTTACCAACCTCACTGCGGGCTAGTGATGATTAATCTCTGTAAAGCACTGTGAAGAGGAAAAGTATTAGATATAATTGGTGTTGGGATCAATCCTGAAGTCTTTGTTGTAGCAAAAATCCTGAATCAACGGGCGTTTTGACTGCAGGCTATGACCCAGGATTACCAGAACACACTCAGCACATCTTTTATTGATTACATATGTCTCCTAGCCACTAAAATCAAACTGAGCATTGTTTAGGATTGACAAAGAGTCCTGTGGCACCTTAAAGACTAACTAAAGTATTAGAGCATAAGCTTTCGTGGGCTAATACACACTTCATCGGATGCATGCAGTGGAAGTATCCAGGG